>CABFOW010007393.1:0-17250 GCA_902141385.1 Timema californicum | reverse complement strand
AAAAAAAAAAAAAAAAAAAAAATGTTTTTAAGTAAATTATTTAGGCTGTTGAAAATAATAGGGTTGTAGTTCTGTAAGAATTTTTCAGACATTATGCAAGAAATTGGAGAACCCATTGAACCGCATTCTCCTCCTTATTCCTATCCATCTATCTTTCCACCTGGTACAGTTCTCACGGATACTTTTTTACATAATTTTGCAAACTAATATATGCACATATTGGTGTATCAACTACACCTCATATTACATTGCCAGCACTGCAAGTTTCTATTTTATCTAATTCTGCAACAAACCACACCCAAACAGTCAACATTTACAGGCCGTAGCAACACATTGTGTTTCATCAGCCAAACAACGTAAGTATATTGTTTCAACCTTCATTATTTGGCTAGTCTTTAAATTTAATTTCAGTTCCATGAATATAGTACATTGTTTCTAGTACCGAAACATGTCGGCTGAATAGCGTTCCAGTAATTCCCAGCACATACTGTAACACTGAAAGGAGTACATCAGATAAGACCTTGATAATTATCAAACTAAATTAAACCTTTATGGAAACATTTTTAACACTGAAATGTTACAATTCAAACCACTCATCAATTTTGAAAAGTCATTTTAAATTGTTGTTTTAAATTGTCCCAAAGTTTAACTTCTTTCATAACTAGTTTGTTACTGTTATAATTGCTTAATTTTACTTTCATTTTAAAATAATTGTAATTAATACTATATTATGTCATGTTATTAGTTCATTCCTATTCGACTCCTATTACATATTCTATATAACTTTATAAACTATTTCATTACTGTTATAATTGTTTTATTTTTATTTTCATTTTAATTAAGTGGCCAATTAAAATTGTATTATGTCATGTTATCAGTTTGTACCTAATTGACTCATATTACATCAATCGTAAATGTAAATAGTTAATATCAAATTATGCTACGTCCTGTAAAGGTTAATCATAATGTCAATTACACACATTAGTTCAATTTTCAATTATCTAATTTGAACCATACTTTCATAAATTATAAAAGATAATATCTAAGTCTTGACAATTATATTCATTACCTCATTAAGGAGATCAATTAGAATGTTTTCTTAAAATGTTATAATGAT
The DNA here is from genome assembly GCA_902141385.1 of Timema californicum. Lineage (NCBI taxonomy): Eukaryota > Metazoa > Arthropoda > Insecta > Phasmatodea > Timematidae > Timema > Timema californicum. The sequence continues at coordinate 16,133 of CABFOW010007393.1, read as the reverse complement.
TGTATTATAAGAAAGAATTTTAACACTTAGTTATCATTTGTATTTTTCTATTATTATATTATATTTCCTCTAATCTGGATACTTTTTTCGAAGAATCGGATTCGAAAAATGGTGGATTCAATTGAACTCTAATGGCAACTTTTATTTTCAAATCATGTTCTTTTCATTTCCAAAATATTAATGCTTTTGAAATTTTATTTTTAAAAACCATTCATTTTTATTAACATAATATAGTTTTAGTGTAATATATTTATTAAACTGAAAAAGAGACCCAATACTCAGGAGCTTTTATAAGCAGGTCGTTTGAATCAAATGAAAAAACCTCAAGCCCACAGAGCACTGATAAACTATAAACAGTAATTTATAAAATAATTCAAATTAACGTGACAATTTAAGTGATTTGAAACCATGATTATTTTAACCAACAACTGAAGATTATTTAGCTCCAATGACATCTAAGGGGAATAGCTCTAGTCAATAGCTCTAATAACAAAGGGAATAGCTGCCAATAGTACATATATATAACATATACCTATCTGCTAAATTCTGTCCTTCCTCGCCGAGTCGCATCATGTCATCTTTGTCCAAAGCCAGGTCAACCACAAATAAAATAACTATGGGTAGTCCTTGGAAAGGTAGTCTATCATCCTGTTCTAAATTTGATAGAAGAGTTTTCTCAAGACTATCTCTAACATATTCAAATCCATCTGGATTCGAATACACACAGAAGCATCCTGTAAAGAAAAAAAAATTGTGAGAATAATAAATGTTGAATGTGGATGATCAAATGGTTAGGGCAAAAGAGGTGTATTTCTATCCATGCGTAGAGGTAAATATCAATTAGATAATATTGTTAGTAAACAAACTAGCCAAGGCCATAGTTGGCAAATCATGACAAAATCAAAGTAAGCTTAGGGAAATAAATGTATATTCATATATTATTGAAGATGAAATAAATGTGATATATTGTATAGTGTTGCAAAGAGAACATATATAATAAGTTTTAATATAGCTTGTTAATTTCTCAATTAAGGTTGTTAGCAAGAACTTTCAAACACAAACAAAAACAAGATGTCTGAAAAATAGAAAAATTGTTTATATTTTTCAGATTGTAGGAGGGAATTTAGATTTTTACTGATCATGGAGAGCCAATCTAACTAAAGAATAAAATTCCTTCACAGTTCCTTATTTTCCTGGACAGAAAAATAACTTTCCCTATGTTTTAAAAAGCTTATCCTCCGGTTGTGAAACATTGAAAAAATTATTCGGACTGAAAATGTTTAGTAAAAAGTCTGTTACACACAAATTTTAAAACCAATTTTAATAACTGCGCAACTATTGTTAATGAGAATTTAAACTAAATACCTAGGTTAGTAGCATATTTGAATCCTACCACAATTCATACCCCTCACAACCTCAATTATGTCTTAAACGCTAAAAATTACTTCAACCTATGCAATTGTTGAGAAAAAAATTCTTGTCATTTCCTATTGGGAAAATTCACTATGAGCCCCCACCTTATTTGTGTAAGGGGGATTAGAAAAAGTTTAAAAAGATTTATTAAAAAATTGGTCCACAAGTCAAAAGCGTGCATTGACTCAACCCTGTAAAAAATGTTTGGAAATTGAATAGTCTTGAACTATTTTGAGTGAACCTCATATGAAGATATTTTGAAAATATGACTCTTAACCAAGAATTTGGAGGGGTACTTGAATAGATTTTTTTTAAATTAAATCTTTCTAGAATTATTATTATTATTATTATTAGCACCGCGTCTAACTACCCATTCGGGTTATACACACTTATGCTAATGTATAATGGTATGGTGATTGTGAGATGAAATGAAGGACCTACAGTTTAACGTGGAATCCGAACCACGGTGGAGGCCTGGCATTCCCCACATTCACAAGATGTNTATACGCACTTACGCTAATGTGTAATGGTAGGGTGATTGTGAGATGAAATGAAGGACCTACAGTTTAACGTGGGATCCGAACCACGGTGGAGGCCTGGCATTCCCCACATTCACAAGATGTCTTGTCAGAGGTGAAGGAAGGGTTTGGTAATCAGATAAATTTTTGCCGGGACCGAGGATTGAACCCCAGCCGCCAGCATAGAAGTCTGACACCTTACCCCTAGACCGCCAGGTCACCCTTTCTAGAATATGTGGATTGATATTTTTAAGTGGTTTTCCTATGGCAAAAATTTGAAAATCGGATGCTTCTAGAAACTATTTAGAGTTGTCCACCCACAGCAAGTCTTTGGAATTTGTATGTCCTTAAAAGCTTTGAGTGTTCCTCATCTTTGAATTCCTGACATAAGGCAAATATCATGCACCTTTCCCAGATTTTTTCACAAAACACTAAATACAAAAAAAAATCCCGGTTTTCGTGACCAGTGACCACCACCCTGAGACAATAGTTATGTGGCCCATTAGTAATTTTTAAAACAAATTCCTTAGTATAAATACATATTTTCATCCTAAATGTAATAGATAATACATAAGGATTGTAAAGTCACCGCAGTGTTTCTGTATTTCATCCTGAATGATGAGAGTTTTCAAAGAGATTTTTGATCTTTTTTTTTCTTTGATCCTTTTCCCCCCATTAAATTAGCTCCAATAAATAAAGTGAAATGATTTCATTCCTTTGATTTAAAAGTAATCTTTCAGTTTCAGTTCAGTTTGTTCATTAAGTGTGACAAGGTTGGAGCTATCTGTTGTTCACATTGCTGTTATATCAAGATAGTAAGATTAAATGTAAGAATTATGGGATATTAGTTCAATGAGTGTTCCAGGCAAGGTTTTACAGGGAGTCTTAATTGAGAGGGTGTGTGGAAAAACTGTGTACCAGATTTGAGTTGTACATTGTGGTTTCATGTCAGGTAAGAGTTTCATGGAACAGATATTTGCATTGCTTTAACTGATTGAGAAATGCATGAGTGTAAGGAAGAAAGTGTAATGTGCATTTGTTGAGCTGGAGAAAGCATCATTTCAGGTCAAGAGGAGTATGTTGTGGAAAGTTATGATTAAGTATGGTGTGGATGAATGGTCAGTTAATGTATGATGGCAGTATATAATAGAAGTAAACCATGTGTTAGGGTGGATGGAGCTTTGAGTGAGTGGTTTGACACTAAACAGGGTGTTATACAAGGTTGTGTTGTCTCCATGGTTGCTTAATGTAGTAATGGAGAGTATGAGGGATCATTGTGAAGACGTGGTTGGTGTATAAATGGACAATGTGAATGTGGGAGTGCTGCTATACACAGATGATACATTATTATTATTATTATTATTATTATTATTAGCACCGCGTCTTACTACCCGTCCGGGTTATACGCACTTACGCTAATGTGTAATGGTAGGGTGATTGTGAGATGAAATGAAGGACCTACAGTTTAACGTGGAATCCGAACCACGGTGGAGGCCTGGNAGGACCTACAGTTTAACGTGGGATCCGAACCACGGTGGAGGCCTGGCATTCCCCACATTCACAAGATGTCTTGTCAGAGGTGAAATAAGGGTTTGGTAATCAGACAAATCTGTGCCGGGACCGAGGATTGAGCCCCGGCCGCCAGCACAGAAGTCTGACACCTTACCCCTAGACCGCCAGGTCACCGATACCTTATTAATGGCAGAGAATGAAAGTGACTTGTAGAATGCATTACATCATTTGAATGTGGTGACAGGCAGAATATATATTTGTATAAATGTTTTTAAAACTAGGATAGTTTTTGATAAACAGGGCTCAGGAAATGATTGTCAACTTAGTATAAATGGAAAACTGTTAGAACAAGGGAATAATTTGTAAAAATGGAATGATATATGGTGTGATCGACAGATCGGTGACTGTTTATTGGAGAGTAGTTGGATGTTTGTAGACTATAGCAAAGAATGAAACAATATATACAAGTGAGTTAACGCTATCATTGTTGTGTGGATGTGAGGTATGGGTTTGTTAAGAGAAAGAAACACAAGAGCAAGGTGAATGCTATTAGAAGAGAAATCTAAAAAAAGTACGTGGAAAAACTCATATAAACAGAATCAGTATTGATTGGTGGCTGAAGGAGAACCGTTTGAAAGAGAGTCCAAATGGTCCACATGAAAGAGGCGCCCTAAATTGATTTGAGCATGTTGAGAGGATCAGTGAGGATTGAGTGACAAAGCAAATGTATGCATGTATTTATGTACGGAAACTTATGAGATTGATAAAAACTATCAGATTTGCCGACATGAATTTACTAAATCATAAGTATATAATTAATGTTAATGTTTCCACCCTCACACCAATTAAGAAAGTCATTAATAAGCATTTGTTTAGTTGATCCTTTTTTTTAAAACCAAGCAATAACCTGTACGACAATGGTGCAGTTCGGATGGTAAGAAACCACCTTTATATTCCTCAAAACGGATGTGTCTGGAGCATGGATGGCACAATTGTCTACAAATAGAAGAATTTTCCTTCCTCAGGCAAGAAATGATGCCTCAAGAGCACGCAGAATGTTTCTGAAAATCTTACTTCATCCACACTTTCAAGTTGATATAAAAAAACACCTTGGTTTAGCAGACTTTTCAATAACGATGGGCACTTGTTTGTCTGTGCCATCTCAGTTTGTGCTCAGTAATACAGTCTGTCAGTCCAGCACACTTTTCCGCCATGGTAGGTCTATTCTTTCAATGCAAATGTTCGGTCTTGCAAGCAATTTAAAATTAGACCTTCTAGGGGTGTGCGAGTATTCAAAATTTTGAATAACTAACGGCTGAATATTCGATTCGAAACTCCGAGAATAGACGCTCTGAATATCAAGCGCGAATAGTTGTGTCATAGATCTCTCAAAAGTACCTTCAAGAACAGTACGTTTACTATGTGTGAGACAAGTGGGTATCTTGATAATCTGGTGACCGAGTTAAAAAATACTCTTGTCCTTTGTTCAATATGAAGGGAGGGGGGAATACGGATGTTAGCAGAAAGCAAGAGGTTGTGGCCTGACTAAGGGTTGGAAGAAGGGGGAGGGGGTTTTATAACGGCTGGTGGATAGACAAACAGTTGGGAGCCACGTAATTCGTTCTCGGTCTACTAGTGAAAGTACTTGCCATGAAACATTTGGAGAAGGATATAAATAGCTACTCTACCATATTTCACAGCGCGTGAAAATGAAGGGTGAAGGGCAGTATGGCAAGGTCAACCATTTGAGTGCACCTGTCAGGCTGTTGTTACATGTTAGAGGACAGGGAGGCGACCAAGACAGATGAGAGATTAAAAGGGGTTTCAAAACTAGATAACATATAAGTGGTTTCAAACCTAAATATCCAAGCAAAGAGAATATTTAAGGGGTTTTGAACCTAGATACACAAGCATTGAGAACATTTAAGGGGTTTCAAACCTAGATACCCAAGCATGGAGAACTTAAGGGGTGTCAAGCATAGATAACATTTAAGGGGTGTTAAATCTAAATACCATTTTAAAGGTTTTTAATCTAGAAAACATTTAAGGGGGTTTAAGTCTAGATAACATTTAAGTGGGGTGTCAAACCTAGAGAACCTTTAAAGGGGCCAAGAACTAGTTTCATCATTCATTACGGTTGTGTTATTTTATTAAATGCATTGTTGTATAGTATTAAAGTGGGAGAGGTCCAAGCGACACTAGTAATAACATTCAGTATACAGCCAGTCCCTGTGATGAATGGAGTGAAAAGTCACTCTTAGGGTCAGTTGGTGGACTTGGCAGAATAATGTGCAATACCTTCTGGCTCAATGAGGAAAGCAACAGGTAACTACCGAACTCTTAATTTACCTAGTAAGCCCTTTAAATGCTGCCTAGGTATTTAGCCAACTGTGAAATTGTTTAGGATCCAACCAAACTTTGGGTTGAATACTAATCATCACACAAACAAAAGTAGGCCTTGCCTATTAGAAAATGAGAACTACACTTTGCAATAATAAAAACAATGAAGGAATTAAAATATGACCTTGTTTATTAGACATTAGATCAAAAGCTCCTTTCAAATTCCTGAACTTTTGTTTTAAATTCAATCTTTTTTTATTAATGCCAGCTCAACTAACAATGTTTGAAGTATTATTTTGCATACTTAAATATAAAACCAGATTTTCAATAGGAATTTACTAAATTAAATTATTTTTATCACAAGTGTAAGGAAAATCTACTATTTGATTTGTACTAATCAGTTTTTGTTCGAAATTACTCGATTCAATAAATAATCTTATTTGCATATCTCTACCCATTTAATTTGAATTAAAGATGCCTCAAACCTCATACCCTTACAAAAGCTTCGTAAACCTCTCAAACCAGAGGTCCATAGCGTTGGTGCCCATAGCAGCACTCTCCCCGTCCAATTTCTTAAATATCAGGCCATGGCGTTGCTTGAAGCAAAAGATCCAAATGCTTGAAGACAAAAAGATCTTAATCACATTGTTGCAACTATTTTGAAAGGTTTCTCCCGCAGAATGCTCCCATTCACAGAAATGCTTGATTCACTGGCCCACTGATACCAGGTAAAGAGGAAAATTTTCAGCTCGCTGTTGGTCAACACAATGCCTGTCTTCCTTTCTTTCGATGATGTACCACACTTATCAGATCTCCTTTTCCTTGAAAATAATTATGTTATAAGTAGTTAGAGGAAGACGTAGTCGCTTAGCTGTGTCAATCCTCATCTCTGATGGGCAGTTGCTCTTCTAAAGTCCTAACTTGTTTCACAGGTCGAGCCAAGTGAGAAAATTTGTTTATTAAAAGAAAATGATGACTAAAATAATAATAATAATAATAATAATAATAGTCCTTGTTGAGGATTTAACAGATGTGATGAAATGCATATTCATCTAGAAGAAAGCATGAAGTGAAATGAGTCACACTATCATACAAGCAGGCTTTCCCAGTCGGATGAGGCTCTCCCCATGCCCCATTCCATCCAGACCATTTTTTAAATGTTAAAACACTCGCATGTAGCTTGCTACACCATAATGAAAACCTTAATCGCTGTTATTACTACTAATCGTACCAACATGTGTATGTGTGTCTTTTTTAGAGACAATCGATCTTGAATTAACATTCTTAGGTACTAAAATACTGAGCAAAAGATGAGAAAAAAACAACAATAAATCAAGGAACTTGATGTGGGCTTTATTTATATTTTTTAAATAATAGGATTTGTTCAGGGACCATAGAAATTGAATAATGGATCAGGGAAAACGATAAAACCAGGAGCAATAGATCAAGGTTTCACTGTGATCTATGACTCTACTTCTTTGTCAACTTTATTAGTATTATTACTTAATTTTAAAGATGTAATAGCCATTTTTCTGATATAAATTTAGTTTATATTTTAATTATAAAAATATACTCACCATTAGGTGAAAAATCTGGTGTCTTAAAGGAATTTTGTGGTAAACTAACATCTCCATCTATTATTCTGTAATCTACGCTGTACAACTGGCAGTCAATTTCATATTCATCTTCATCACATTGAACCTAAAACCAAAGAATATATAAATTGTAACATACTCAATGAGAATTTTATTTTTATAACATTATGTTGTCTTCTTTAGACTATATTACATGATTCACACATCTAACGCAATCCTCCTCTCTTTAGTTTACCGCTCCTAGAGCATGGACTTTGGGGTGAGCGCTACAATACTGGTATATTAGGTAAAACACAAACAATTAAGCTCAATTAGGAAACATTATCTAATGACTATGCTTGTCAGAAAATTTGACAATATACTGCCAGGCTATGTTTTTTTAAGGTGGTCGGAAAATGAAAGACCATTAAAACCTATTAAATTTTATTAGTGTATTATACTCATTTTATGAGAAACCACTAATCCTACAGCATGTTTCTAAATTATTATCTATCAATTCACCCAGTCATTTGCAGACAATCCAGAACACTATACATTGCAAAGGAACACAATGTTACCATTTAGATGATGTAAAGAAAAAGAAAGTGACTAATAATGTACTAAATATTATGATAAAATGTCAGCCTTAGGCGGTCTGATAAAAAAATTGACTGTCAGCAACCATATGGAAGATATTGGTATAGAAGAAATAAAATATAACAGAATTAAAATGTGTGAAACAATATGAGAATGTGAGGATACAACTTTGGTAAACCGTATTTAATTCTTTGTATAAGAAAACTTTCATCCACCATTTATATTTCCCAAAGGAATCTCAAACTCTGCTCCCTGTACAAGGACCTCTGCAATGTGTAAATTATTAAGTGTCATTATGGATCAGAATTTATTGACTTAAAATTCATGGTCCTAACACTACATGTAATAATAACACTTTCCTTGGTCCACCTGTGGATAGTAAGAACCAAATATGGAAACCTGATGGTCCAAAATATTACCATAACAACTACTTTTTATAGTTTTGAAATGCTAGGATTTGGCACCGTCAATTTTGGCAGATAGTATCAATAATTACAAAAAAATTTAATTATACTCTTTCTTGGTCAACTTTAAACTATCTTCCCATCCTAATTCAATTATTTGTTTGTCAGTGTTAATTTGCTTTGGCCTTTGCTGACTAAAATAAGGATATGTAGGAGTGGTGTAGTAGGAAGGGCGGGAAAATTGGGGAATGTGAAGTGCCCTCTATTAAATTTTAATAATCAGACTTGCCTAGTCAGGAAAGTAAAAAATGAATAAGCAATTAGGGATGTTGGGAGACTATAGGTGCTTTGACGGCTTAGTAAACTTGAATCACTGACCAAGCATATATACTATATGACAACTAGAAAAGTTACTAGATCTACTTTCACATATTCATACTTCAAGTTATGTGATGTGCAGATGTTACTTTTGTAATGAGTTACAAGTAACAAGCACGATCAAATGGGAGAATACTCACCCTCTGCCCAGTTGAACTCTAACTCCGGAGCACATGTGCCACAACCTCCTCTCCCTAACACAATATTCCACAGACTAATTGCAGAGATGATTCAACTGTCTACTCATGAAGAAAGCCACGCCCAGAAAGAAAAAGTTAACAGCCACTACGCATATCTAATCTTCGTTTCCGCCGCCTGGGCAGTTCCAGCGCGTTCTACAAGTCCCTAGAGTGTCAATAAACCTTCCCAGAGCTGTTCTGTCTCCTCCCTTCCACTTCATTTTCGCCTCCTTTTTCCCTCTCTCTGTGGGCATGTCATGGTTACATGCTTGCTATATATTTTGGTGGTTCATTTGTATCATCACTCATTGTATCACTGGCTTACTAAGGTGAGAGCGCCGAATTAGGCTTAGACTTAATTATATTCATCAAAATTCTATTTTGGCTTAAAATGGGGGGAATCTCTTGAAAATTGTTGTTTCGGATTTGTAAACTTTAATTGTTAACTTTGGGAGGGGTTACTTTGGGGTTTCAGCGTGAATAATTTGTAAAAACGAATTATTTCTATTTAATTGTTCAGGGAACCAAATCTTTGTTCATAAGTGAACCTTGTTTCTATTCTCGCAGCCAGGCAGCTAGCTTAGAGTAGCGCTCTTACCACCTTTCTATTCAATTCTTTGCATCATTAGTAAATGGATATATTTCAGGGGTGCTGGTTTTGAAACCTTTTTTTATCTTTTATTATTATATGAGGAGAACTCACTTGTATGTAACTATGGTTAGCTTGGCTGCTTTAAGCAATGTAATAGGAAGATGACCATCGCATATTTGGGTGGTTTTTGTACGAGTCTATCTCTATGGGATGCATTGCTAGCCAGGGTACTAAAATTGACACTGTCTTTATTTAATGAACGATGAATGCTAACTTATTAGTGGTAGTAAGACATTTTTCTCGATGTTATATCTTGTTTTATGCTGCTCTATAACGTCATTAGACAGAGCATTTGCCCAGGAGGCAAGCAAACTTTACTATGAATTTATTATATGATCTGGGGATCCTAGTCATTACTGTGCCCGGGGTATTTATTTACGCCATTATTGGTGGGCTTGATTGATAGTATTGTCATTACCTCAGAGTGGTTTAGGAAATATACATTTATTTTAGTATTGTAATGTCTTTGTGCAATATTAATATCCTTATTGTCTAGTGAACTTCGTGTATTTTCTTACGGCGTCTTCTCATTTATTTTGGCCTTAGGCGGTTGGCGAACTAGTGTATATTTATGGGGATGCCTTATTGATTATTAATGTTTCTCACATCTATTCTAGTTTCTTGATGACAGGGAGGTCGGGGTTTAATTATGAATGGGTGTACTGAGTGGAGAACCATTTAGGAAAAACCATCCTTAATACACTTGATCGAGATTTGAACCTCGATCTCCCAGTCATCAAGTCTAGTATACCGCGAGAGTAGTGCTTTAGACCATGGAGCCAGCGAAGTGAGTTTCAATATAAGTGAGTTAGTGAAAATCTTTGGTCTACAATCAGATTAATTAGTTAAAGAATTTAAATCTCAATTTTATAACTATTTCAGTGGTTGTGTTTATAAGCAACATGGATGCAGATTTTATATTTTACTTCCACACATTGGATTAAAATAAATAAATTTTCTGCAGTTTATTTGTATTTTAATGACTTACTCCGCATTAGGCAGTAGAATTATAAATATACAATAGGTTTTATATAAATAATGAAATCAACCGATTCAATAAATTGACCAAAATAAAATAAAAACTAATTTAATAGGTGACAAAATATATGTATAGAATTGAAATATTAATATAATTTTAATGTCTAATGCAGAGCAAGTAAATGCAATACAATAGGCTGCTGAACATATCTTTACTTTAATCTTTCTTAAACTAATAAAATTCTTACTAAAATAAAATTATTTTAAAATTTAAATGTTATCGTATGCTTTCTAAAACTACAGCACCTTGTAATTTGATGGAAGGAGTGATAGAAAAATACATACCCGAATTTCATCTGCCAATTCTTCTGACAAGCCATCTATTCCAAGAACTACAAGGTTCAACTGATTATTGTCTGAATTGAGAAGCCACTGACTGTTATGGTTCCAAGAAGAAGGTCTGAAATTAAGCAAGAAAAGACATATCAGTTTAATTACAGAAGCTATACCATGATTTTGGTAGGAATAACAATATTTGCTAGTTATTAAAGTTACTATAAAACTTACAAAATATATCCATACCACAAGTCATGTTATCTGCAGCCGTCACTTTAGATATATATTATCAATACCTATAAAATAACACAAATGATATAAAATGTTATCAATGTGGTTACAAAGAAATATGTTTGAATTTTCTAAACTGTTCTTCCAACCAAAATCAGGGTATACTTCCAAGTTGGACAAGACAAATGAGGAACAGGAAATATTGTATACAAGGCTAGTTGTAATGTGCATGTTCCATTTAAAAATTTTATTTGCAACTGTTCACAAAATATGTTGTTTTTTTCTTCCGCGGAATCTTAATAACCTGTTTCCTGGTTGTAGCACAGGTTCTTTTTCCGCCTTTATTTTTTTTTCAATAATTTTATTTTATTTTTTTATTTATTATAATTTTCCAATCTGGTCTAGGCTCTTATATTAGTTGGTCTTCTCAAGAAGTGATCCTTCTTCACTAGCTTGTCCACCCCAGGTATTTTATTTCCGTGGTACCCTCTACCCCTGACACTCCTGGTTCACCCCATTTCTGGGATTCTCCATGCACTCTCCAGTGGTGGCGAGCATCCCCCTATCAGTCTCCCAGAAAGGCGTCCTACCAGAGATAGCGCTCAGCCTACTTCTAACAATCACTTGGACCCTAGCATAAATTAAACTAAACTAAAAAAATATTTGATTAATCTACACTACTACTATCTTATTTATTGTCAGCATTGCCGAATTTCATTTATCTGATTCTGGCTTATTTCTGCATTAATGGTCGTACAGAGAGGATGCATAGCATTCACTCTTCTCAGCCATTTATCTCGGGAGGTCCGCTGAATAGGCCCAGCCGTGTTTGTTTCCAAACACACCAAGCCTCTTGTATAGGGAAATTTCCCTTGATCGTCTATATCCTGGTCTTGATTTCTTACCACCCGAATCTCAGCTTGCAGGCTCTTCCAACATTTACACATCAGGCATCACCACTTGCCTTTTATTGCAGGTGGTCCCAATCTAATCTCTTCTTCCTCTTCATGGAGCCAATTATAATTTATTTTCTACTTCGCCCAATTTAGGAGCATATTTTTCTTCTCTGATATTTCACCTATACTCAAGTCGCTGGTATGTCTCTAACCTCTTCCTGTTACTCTAATTCAATTCCTTGTACTTTACTTCTTACATTCTTTGCCATATACTTCGCCCTCTTCATTTCTGACATCAAGTTTACTGTGGAGTCTGGGTATCCCCATCCATCCGGATCCCTTAACATGTCCCACACCTGTCGTCCTTGAATTCTTTTCTGTATAGTCTCCTTATATCTATTGTCAAGCCACAATATAGCACCAGGTGCTCAGGTGTATCTTCGTTCCCACATTCACAGTCCTTGGTATCTACCAGGCCCAACCTATATAATGTGGCTCTGTATGATCCCTTTCCGGTAAGAGAAAAATTGGTGTGCTCTTCTGCCAGTAGTGCTTGCGTCCCATTCTTCCTGCCACTCATCGTGTAACGCCAAAGCAATTCCATCTGCCGTGGCTGTTCCTCTTTTCGTCAGTTGCTTTACCTTACCAACATCACCCTTCTTAAGCCAATACAGGGCCCCTCTCTTCCTTAATTGCAAGTTCAGTGGGCATATACCAAGATCCACACATAACGAGTCTGTGGACGTTCTATATAATCTGGTTAATCTCAGTAAGATCGTTCTCTGAAGCCTTCTCAAATAGTTAGTAATAACCTTCCTTTTGAGTCTAAATGCCCAGGTGCTGGCACTAAACCCACTATGGAGAGGAGAATAGTCTGATATGTGTTTATGAGGGTCATAGGCCATTGAAAGCGCCTTTGCCTTATGCTTATAATCCTGTTCATGACCCTCTTAGTCTTAGCACACACTTATTCCCTGTGCTCTGCGAAGTTCCTTTTCTCATCAAGCGTAGCCCTCAGGTAACTGTTGGATCTACTTCTCGGTATTTTAAGTCCCTCTACTTTTTTGATCGGATCTCTTTTTACAATCTCATTAACACTATGTATGTAGTCTTAGCCGGCGCCATCTTCAATTTGACACCACTGCACCAGGTACTCAAGCTTTTCATCACTTGGTTGCATTTCCCTTCAATAATACGCCTTGAGTTTCCACACACTATAATTAACAAGTCATCAGTGAGGGCAACAAACCCTATCGTCTCGGGGAGAGAGCTTATAACTCAGTCAGACCTGGCTCCATACCTAAGTCTCAGAAGACCGGCCCGCATACCGATCGCTGGAAACATACCTTTGTAAGAATATTTTCCACTTTCCCTTCTGGACATCTCAGGGTTAAGTATCTGTTTCTTCAATAGTCCCTCAGACTCCTGTACAAGTTCTTAGGAAACCTTAACTCTTTGAAACTAGAAAATAACGAAGGCCACCATAGATTATCAAAAGTCCCCCACCCCCGAAATTTTCACGAAGGTTCCCACGACATGTTTATCTATCGCAAGATCGACCAGGCTCATATCCCTTGCAAACCTCATCCTTTGTACACCTTCCCTTCCGAAAGCCATACTGTCGCTTGTCCATTCCTACCCGCTCTCTATGTCTCAATATGCTCTCACACAGAACCTTCTCTTGAAGTTTCCCAAACATATTCATTCAGCAGGCAGATTGGCCGATATGACTTTGCGAGTTGCGGGTCCTTGTACTTCTCCTTACTTAGCACTATAACCTTGCTCTATTTACAGATGTCAGGGACATTACCTTGAGTGAGGCTTTTGTTTATTAGTAATTCTAAGAATGGAGATATTTCCACTTTTGTCTGCAGTAGCATTTCTGCCATTGTTCTGTCTGGACCTGGCGCTTTCTTTTTCCTTAAGGAATCTATAAGCTTACTCATCTCTTCCACCCCCACAGGTTTGGCATCCATATTTTGTTCATACTCTACATCCAGCAGTCTTCTCAATTTTATCTGTTGCAAAATTCCACCTTCCAGATGATCATCAGGGAGCAAGGCTTCCATTAGGAGCTCAGTGGTGTCCTGCCAGAAGGTGGTTGTAGTTCTGTTTGATCTGCTTAGCATGAACAGGGATTAGAGTGGTTTTATTTTACCTGAAGCTATTTTGTACGGGATTCCCCACGAGTTTGTTGCTAATTACCCCTTGACAAATTCTTACCAGCTATCCTTTTTAACTGCTTCTATACTCATTTTGTATTCAGCTATCTTGTTCCTATAGATGGTCAACCATAAATTTCTACCTACAAGATCATCACACCTTGGTATCTTCTTCTCAGCTTCCTGATTTCCTCCTGTAGTCTCTGCAGTAGGTCATTCCAACCAAGGTCTGTTCCCCACTTTCTTGTATTCCTTCTGAGTTAGTATGACCTTCCTCATGGCCTCCTGCAGGGCCCACATCAAATACTTTGCCTTTTGATTTATATTATCATCTCTCTCCACTATCGTTGGCATCTCTACTAACTCCTTCAGCTTACCCCAGTCCGCACGACGCAAGTCATATTTCTGTTGTGTGCACTTATCCATATGATTATGGTTCCCTGCAGTGGTCAGCTCGAAGATTATCAAATTGTGGTCAATTATGTTGCATTTTCCACCACTTTCCATCCATTAATCAGCTCCACTGCCTCAAGGTTACATAGGGTAATGTCATTGGTAGATGCTCTGGCCCTCCCCGCATAAGTTGGCGGGTTATCTGGTTATTTTACCACCTAAAGTCTTAGGGAGCCAATTAGCTATTCAAGTGTGGTTCCTTTTCTATCTGGTCTTGGGTAGTGATTCTTCTTATCTTTCCTCCTGGCTCTCTCACTATACCACATTGGGGATTTGACATTTGCATCAGCAGTGCATACTGTAGGTGTTACATTATATCCAGTAAAGGCCATCTCCAGTTCTTCCAGGTCCCTATAGTGAAAATAAATGTTAAATAGTATGCACCTACTCACGTGTTTCCTTATTTCCACACGTCATATGTTCAATGTTCATCTGATTTATTTTAGTAATTGTTACACCATTGTTGAACAGGATAGTTGTGGTCATAGGTTTATTACCAGTGGAAATTACCCTAGTTGTTACAGTCATGTGTGGGAAATTCCCTCTCATTGAATATGGTTCTTGTACGCACACGATATCTAGCCTCATTTCCTTCGCGAGCCCACGTATCTTATGGAGCACAGTCACACTTCTCATAATATATGGCGTTTGAAAAGGAAAATTAACGATAAGAATTGTCCAGCTCGCTAGATCCTCATCATCATCATCATCATCAACAATTACCATTTCCAGCCTGTTGCCAAGTTTGGTAAAATGCCAACATCTTCCGCTATCCTTCCACCATTCTTCCTCTTAATTTTCTTCCATTATTCTCTCGTTTGCACAGGTGTCCAGCTCACTAAGTACAAGCTGTATATCTAGTCATGAATGGACTATTTGATACATTACAAAAAAATGACAATCAAACCAAAATATTACTTAAAAAAAAGTCTAACATTTAAGCCATAATAAGTTTTTCTTTAAATTCCAAAAATTACTAAGCAGCTGATTAAGATCAAACTTGGTTTAAGACAATTATAATCATGATAGTCTTGTGACTCTTAATTCCTGTGACAAGATAGCATTCAATAACTAACAAAAATATATGAGCTGCATTTAACTTTCAATAAAAAATATAATATTGAATTATCAATGTTTAACACAAGGGTATCAATGGCTTAGTTCAAGGGTTAGGGATGAGGAAAATATAATTTAGAGCAAAGGTGTCAACATTTTTTTGGCGGGGGAGTGGTAAATCCTTTTGAAAAACCCAATCTCAGTACCTTCAAACTCGCCATTGGCAACCCAAACCCAGTCTTATTGAGGGTAGATGTCTAGGACTATAAAGTTAATTTTTTGTTATATTAAATATTTTATTTTAATATAGGAAATCAATTTTTTTATTATTTATTTCTGGCATAAGTTGTTAGATTATTGAAGTTAGTTAAAATGATATACTAATACTTTAAAATGTGTTTCAAAAAGAGACCAGACACAAAATATATATATATATATATAAAATCAGAAAGCG
>CABFOW010007392.1:9638-24430 GCA_902141385.1 Timema californicum | reverse complement strand
CACAAATGTTACGAGTTTTTAGTAAATAGCTCTATTTTAATATCAAAGAGAAAGAAAGTCTCTGCGATGCACCATACTTTTCATTCCTGCGTTTTTCTGCGCTACATTTTGGGATTCAGCTTTATTTGCTTTCTCATTCCGTTTACACTACCGCTCGGTTTGCTTGCAGTTAGAATACCCGTTTCATGAATTAGGGAATTACTTTACCACGGACAGACATTTTACAGCGTGGTTTACTACTAGTGAACATATCTCTCCCTCCTGCCAGTTTCTGAGTAGTTAGGGAGGGTCAATATTAGTGTGGACTCTAGAGAACCATTGTTTGTTCTCAAGCGGTATCTAAAACATTCGAGCGCTTGTGAGTGAGCTAAACTTGTCTATTACCCATTTACTGTAATTCCGGGCGTGGTGGTTGGGTGTGTACTTTATAATAAGGTGGTTTTGTCTATATGTGAACTATCCCATAACTTAGGAGCTTATAAAAACACGTGTTTGCAAATTATACTTTGAATCTGTTCATAAATACCCTATCGTTTTCTATAAAAAAAAATAACTGTGTATAAATGAACCTTAACTTTTTCGTACATTTTTGTGTGCAGGAAATGATCTAATTGTTATCTCTTGATTAAAACACCTTTTTTTCTAAAAATAAACATGTTTGGGGACCGTCTCTGATATTTTCCCAGATACAAAAATAACTTTTACATATTTATTTAGGTTTATCCTGGTTATACTAATCAATCATTAAAACTTTCATAAAAATGGTAGATGTTTTTGTACAGCAATGAATGTATTAGTGAAATTCCCCAGCAATGGTTATTTTAGAACAAAAGTTGGTTAATCAAGTATTACTTTCAAAAAAAACACCAACTTAATTAAAAGGATTAAAAACTTGCTCGTACACCCTTAAAAGAAAGTCAGACACCTTAGCTCGATCAATCAATATTAATCAATCTTTCTACATGAGATAAGAGTCTTTGTTTCTATTATTGGTACTCTGTATTGTTTATCATCGTGGTTCTCCCTTTTACATTGATGCCTTTACAACTAGGAAGCTTATTATTATTAGCGCCGCGTCTTACTACCCGTTCGGGTTATACACACTTGGGCTAATGTGTAATGGTGGGTGATTGCGAGATGAAATGGAGGACCTACAGTTTAGCGCGGGATCCGAACCACGGTGGAGGCCTGGCATTCCTCATATTCACAAGTTGTGATTAATACACGTCTTGTCAGAGGGGAAGGAAGGGTTTGGCAATCAGATAAATCTGTGCCGAGATCGAGGGTTAAACCCCGGACCCCTTGCACAGAAGTCTGACACCTTACCCCTAGAACATCAGCTCATCGCTAGGAATCTGAATGCTGTATTTGTTATGAAATAAAATTGGTTTTTAAGTGTAATTTGGTTCAGAAATTGCTTTTCAAATATTCTTAATTTAATCAAAAACTTAAATTTTATCAAATAACCACCATCGTTATCAGGCTGAAATTATATCAAGGTTTTAATTGTAGTATTTGCTTACATCGTGTTGATGATTGTTGCTAGTTCATGACTTAATCAAACCAACGATTCTATTCGAGGATAACTTTTTTTAAATTTTGTAACATTACATTGCATAATGTTACAATAGGACCCATCCCATGCTAACATTAACGCATATCTCTCAGTGAATCATACTACCCGCTCCAATAATTACGACACTATTAGGATCCCTATAGTGGTAATCTTCTCTGTTGTAGTTCACGTAGGTTAATAAGACATGATAAAACAATGCTGAACAATATATTTAAATACATAATACAATTCAATATTAATAGTCTGTTCATGTACCTACCAATTGAAACTGCTTACACTAATAACCCGCAAGGCTGGCCTACACCTGGCGTCCTAAAGTGACGAGTGGGTCAACTGAGATACGATGTGTCACTCCGCACTCCGATTCTACTGGCGAGTAATGAGCCGTGCAACTTCTAAGACAACTAGAGAATAACTATTCACCTGGCCTCTGGTGGTAGGATTATGAACTACCTTCAAAACATCGGATGATTGAAGAAATAGGCTGAAATTCCGATGGAGCAGTATCAACAAGGTGTACGTCACTTTTTGCAGACATCATTGACGTCACCCAGCGTGTGTTTTGTTCTCCCACCTTCCCTCCCTTGCAACGAAACCCTACTATATAATGGGCTGCGCAAGTATGCCAAAGTTGACTATCTGGATAGCTACGATCGACGACAGACCATTGTCTTGGGCCTGGAAAATAGCAGGATAAACATGTATATTGTATCGGAATCGTAACTGTGGCGATTCGTATATGGACTCTGATTTATTTTCAACTCTTAGTTTTTTTGTATATAAAACTTTAATATTCTTTTTCTAAATCTAACTGTCTTAATATGATCATTCTATTTAGTATGAAACTCTATATTTTTTATGTCGCCACTTTGGCGCTAGAGTCTTTTTGGAGTATTCATTCATGTAGATAGCCACAACTATTAATTGTTTTAAAATTTGAACGAGTTAAATTTAATATGTTTGAAATTGTGGATAATTGTATTTATATTTTCTAAACATCGAGGTAACATTTCTTGTATTGTTTACATATTGAATTATCGTAAAGTGAAGTAAAGTAACTATTATTATTATTATTATTATTATTATTTTAATATTAAATATGACTTTAATTAACCTTTGCACATGTAATAATCTATTTCCTAAGTTTATGACATTTGCATTATTGTTTATTGATGTAAATATGGTTTAGGTTCCTAGTTCTGAGTCAGGATCAGATAGTCCCGGGGGAATTTGACTAAAGTCTGTTAGCCAAACTCTCGCGTTATGTAAACTCCGTTGTAATAGTTTTACTAGTTAAAGTAACGTAATTTAAAGCTTCATTCTTTGTATATAAAGAAACGTTTGTAACAGTTTCAAGGTGCCCATTAGGGCCTTATATAAATCTATTGTATTAAATTCAATTCGTAATGTTGTTGTGTCTCATATAGACTGAACCATCAGAATAGTGATTGTATTTCAAGTTTGTTTCTTTCTAGTAAATATACCTGCACAACTTTGATGATATAAAGTTGTTGTCATTAAGTTTGGTTTTCAACATAACTCATTACGATATGAGACCATGTACTGTTTTCTGCGCTCTTGTTACTGTTTTGAATAAACCGCTCAAATTGTTGATTTTAAATATGGCTAATAATTTCCCTTGTCACTTGTTCCTTAGATTCACCCTCTACCTTTTATTATATTCACTGGTCGTGTAGTAAAAGGATTCAGAGGGGGTGTAACAATTTGAAAAACTCAGTTTGATGGGCGAACACGGTCCTCTTATGTTTGGATGTATACAAGGGTTGACACGCACCTTGAAAACTGGAAAAATCAAGTAAATCTCGAAATAAGAAATGTGATATTTATAAATTTGTGACATTAAACTGCAATATTTAAATTAGTAGTCCCTGCATGGAAAAAATGGTAATTTGCACTGCATAGACTTGTTCTCTCTTTATCTAAACATCGAGACATTAAGGTGGAGTGCTAGTGAGCGTGAGTTTAGGGCAGTATTTTTGCAGTTTTTTATAGCACAAACATCTTTTGGCCAAAATAAATAAAATATTTCTTTTATAGAAGCATAGAGTTTAGTTTTCTGCACATGCTAATATCAACAGTTGTTGGAAATCTGTCATGAGCATGGCAGCATTTAGTGACAAACTTTTCTCTTCATTGAAAAAGTTTGTCACTAAATGCTGCCATGCTCATGACAGATTTCCAACAACTGTTGATATTAGAATGTGCAGAAAACTAAACTCTATGCTTCTATAAAAGAAATATTTTATTTATTTTGGCCAAAAGATGTTTGTGCTATAAAAAACTGCAAAATTAATGCACTAAACTCGCTCTCACTAGCCCCCCGACTTAAGGCTACTTAAAGCTAGTAAGATTTGTAAAATGAAATAATATTCATTGTTGCAGAAACAATATGAAAAAAATCATGACATTCAAACAAAGAGCATAAATGAAATGATATTCACATGATAATAATATAAACATAATACATAATAATAACACGTGTTGAGAAGAACGTAACACCGTTGTTCACCAAAGAGCATAATAACCAACTCCCAATTTCCGAGACCTCAGTTATTTAAAAAATATATTTGCCAATAGCTCGGAAACTATTGGTTTTATAAAAATAAATACAAAGTATATTGAACATTTCTGCTCGTGTAAAGTACTCTAAAAGTAATTTTCATGGGAAAATAAAAATTGCCATTTTGTTTGTAATGTTAAATTGAAAGGACATTTTATAAAAAAACAAACAGATTTTTTTTCGGTCAAAATGTATAACAATTTACAATGTTATTTATTAGTATAGTTATTTTATAGTTGTTAATTTTGTAACCGTCGCAAAACTTTATTTCTATTTGAATTTGACTTTAGCTCTAATACACTACTTCTTTTTATAATGTAAACAACTTTGTCCTTAAACAATTCTGTGTAAGCCATCTAATAACATATCTCTGAAGTGGTTTTGTTATTTTACCGTCGTAAACCGTGGGTATGCGCTTGCAATAACACCCCCCTTCCCCCTCCTACACACACATAATCAGTATTCTAGGGTTTGTCAAGAAGGTTTCAGGGTAGTTAAATGCCCGTAGAGAGGGTTGGGAGGGGGTTGGAGGGTGACTTGTGTATGTGACATTGCCCTTTGTAACTATGTAGCAATGCGACACAGGGACAGCTACTCGCCGTTCCAAACACATCAGTTCTTTTATAAAAAAAAATTTGATAGGAAGAAAGATTTAGAAAATACAAACACATTTTTTGCGGTCAACAATGATACGATTTTACTATATTATTAGTATTGGGTTGTATTTATTATACCTATCAAAAGTGACAGCTGCAGAATAGTTGACTTCCTATATGAAAA
Organism: Timema californicum; assembly: GCA_902141385.1. Lineage (NCBI taxonomy): Eukaryota > Metazoa > Arthropoda > Insecta > Phasmatodea > Timematidae > Timema > Timema californicum. Next base: position 19,493 of record CABFOW010007392.1, on the reverse strand, counting down.
TATGAAAGTATATCGAGTAATTTTTCTATCTTTCGGGTAAGATTATTCATATGGTATGTTTAATCGTTCACCTTTATATTACACCTCGTCTCATAACCATTCGGGTTATACACCTCATACCAGCTACGCGAGGTAGGAATTAGAAAGGTAAGATTTAAATATGAACCCGAATTCGTGTGGGGGAAGATTGAGACACGTCAGAGGGAAAACAACCCTTAGTACACCCGTCTGGGATTATAACCCTGACATCCCGTCTCCGGCAAATAAGACTAAAATAACGTGTTATGTATGCATTAAGAAACGTGATGCAGTTTACTGTCTATTTTATTTCTTGTACACAACGTCTTAGTACCTACTAGGGCTTTCATTTTTTTATAGGATCGATAAGGAAGTTATAATTAAGATGAAATGCACCATATTGTGTGTGGAGGGAGAGTAAGAAACTATTTATTAAAAAAAACTAAGCCCGCCTAGTCGGGATTCAAACTTTGATCTCAATGTCGGCGACAAACCAAATAATATGAGTCTGATGAATTTTTCTACGCGCCTGCCTATGTGGGTACTTTATTGTTTTTGATTTAGGTCAGAATTTTGCTGTTTAATATTTAATTAGCTATTTAAAATATTTGAGTAAATTAAACAATTCCGAATTGTTATTATTAATCTATCTATAAACGCTATTAAATACCAAATCTAAGGGGTAAGGATGAGGAAGAAGTTCGTTTGAATGACATACCATCGCGCTACAAAGAGAAATGGAACATTAAAAAATAACATAATATAAACCTTACCGTCCATCAGCGGCGACCATTCGGCCATCGCTGAGAATAGTTTCAACTTGAATTATTCACACGTGCTCTTACGATACGTCCCAACCTCTATAGAAAGATAGACGCAGCCATTTTAATGTCGAATATAAATAAACTAGTTCCATTAAAAAAGCAATGTTGACTGAAAAGTTGATTTGACGTATTAAAATATACTATTTTGGTCATCCAGCGGAAATATCTACTGTCGGCCGGCCACTGCGCAGATAGAAAGTAATTCAGTCGTATTCATTTTGATATCCTCTCCTGTTTATTTAAAAACGTGTTTTCACCTTCCATTGTATAGAAATGAAGGGTGAGGGTAATTGACACCAAACGCTTGATACAGCAAACTACGCACCGTAAACTCTAGCACAAATTAATATTATCAATAGCTCATATCGGAGTTTCTGTTAGTCTCACGCATATAGGGCACCGTTTTCACTTTTTCGATTGTTCCAATGGCGGAATAATCGTCTTGAATGAAACAAATAGCCGAAAGTATTATTACTGCATTTTAGTGGGGATAGTCCCTCATAGATATCACATTCTGAAAATTGAAAAATGACACCTGGGCACGGGAATCGAACCCGGGACCTTCGGCTTAGTACGCCAATGCTCTTACCACTGAGATATCCAGGATTCGTCCCGTGCCCATGGTCATGGTCAGAATATGATATCTATGAGGAACTATCCCCACTAAAATGCATTAATAATAGTTTCGGCTATTTGTTTCATTAATATATGCAATCCTGTACAATTATATATATAATTGTCGAATGGCTGCAAAAATGCCAACTACCGAGTCGCTAATGGCTGCGTTGTCTGTGATCTTAGATAATCACATGTTTATAAGCTGACGACTTCCGCACGTCCATCTTAGACTCTGCCTTAAACTATGAGTGAAGAATGACCATGGGCACTGGACGAATCCTAGATAGCTCAGTGGTAAGAGCATTGGCGTACTAAGCCGAAGGTCCCGGGTTCGATTCCCGTGTCCAGGTGTCATTTTTCAATTTTCAGAATATAATCGTCTTGAAGTTTCGGCTTTTCATTGATTCAATGCACAGCCTTGTCCTTAAAGGATGGCGACTGCTAGCTCAGGGAGAGAAAATCCAGTCGATCACACAGTTTTAAAAAAATATTCTCGGCTGAAAGAATTTTATCCATAAATAAAAAAAATGCAAATCTAGTTTTCATCTTTGATTATTAAAGTAAATAGAAACTTAGATTTGACAAATAACTTTCATAGGATAAATTTTGAGTTTGTCTACACTAATCTACCGAAGAACAAGTAGTTTTCTAAATTTATTTTTAAAAATGATGCCTAGTTATAAAGTTGCATCTCGTAACTTAACACCATATTTTAAGTGATATATAATCATTTTATGTAATTACAATGTAGGTTTACAATATGAACAGTCTTATGAATAAAATAGTAATTTATATATTTTAAATATTTAGCTATTGCGTTACGAATATTTATATTTAAAAAACTTAAATATTTATTAACTTATAACTTATTAACTTATAAGTACAAGTACAAGTGCCTACAATCATCTACACATTAAAAAAACACGATATAATTAGCCTAAATAAATATTAAGAAACTTCATTGTCTAGTTTCAAGACGAAATGTATCACGTGTGAAACCTAGTTTTTTCAATTTTCCCCCCTTTTCCGCACCGATATTCACATGATCTAGGACTTCAGTCTCACAGTATATGGGATTTTTTGTGATAGAAACGTTTAGATTTGAATCTTATTCTAGTGTATTAATAGTAGTTTTAAATTTGTCTTAGCATTTAGACGTTCTCATTAGGTCTACACGCTAATTCGGGTGCATTTCCTCAAATCCCCTTTTAATACGTTCCACGTTGATTAAGCACTAAAAAACCTTGTATTAAGACATATAAACTAAAATAAATGCATTACCGCTTTTCACTTTATCTCGACACCTCGGAGAGAGAGTATTGTGATAGTAAAAAATTCAAACTCGATATTTTGATAAATGTCGACGTTTCACGGCCCCATGAAACCAAAAAAGTTGTTTTCGCGATGCCATTTGTCTGTCTGTCTGTTCCTCGGGCTAGAGCCGAATTTATTCTACAGATTGGGCTATAACTGGGTATCTGTGGTGATCATAAGGTTCCCCCGAGGGTTTTTGAAATTATATGTCCAACCCTAAATTCAAGGGTAGTTTACTGAATGGTAAAAAGAGAACAATCAATTTGATAGAAATTCGTTCTAACGATTTTGATTAAATGTTACGTCTAGACACTGCAAATTATTATAAACAAGATGACAACTCATTTTCTCATAAAAATGACTTTGAGGGTACTTTACCTGAGCGAAATTTTTCAATTTTCTTCATTTTTTCGCAACTATTTAAGATATGAAATATCTTCTCATTGTAAAGTTATAGTAGCCCTACTATTAAAGATACAAATTTATTATTTGGAATGTATTTATATAAGACCAATAGTTTCAGAGCTATAATCAAATATATATGTATACTTTTTAATTAACGTCCAAAAAGGATTTTTTTTTTAATTCTATACTCTTTGGTACAAATATATTTCTTTTCTCAATTTTCTTGTAACAGTGTTCCTAGTTCCTAATGCCATAGAGTAAGTTTTTATAATGTATATTATTTTATTTATAATCTTTGGTGTAGTGTCTCTATAACAATGTATAGTCCTATTATTTCGATTCAGAGATCTTACCAGTTTTTAGTAAATGTCTATTGTAAGAAAAAAGCGAGAGAAAGTCGGTGTGGTGTGCCCTGCTGTTTATTTCTCTAGAGATGCGTGATCTATCGCAAAACATTTTCGTGAGTATCGAATTATGGGAGACAGAAATCAGTTTATCAACACAGCCATCAGAGGATAGAAACATATTCTGAACACCTTCTCAGCATTCAAACCTGCATCTTCCGGTCATTGGCAAATCAGATTAGATGAGCCTGACATTTAGTCCGAGTACCCACCAATGTGAGTTCTCCATGGTAAACATATTTAATTTTTAAATATCCATTTACACACAAAATTTCAAATTAAATTAACTGTTTTTAATTTACCTTATTAAATTTTTTTTAAAGAAGAATATTATGGTGGTCTATGTAGGCTCAGATACCTTTAATACTTTTATAAAAGTATTTCAAACAAATTATATGCTTATTAATAAAATTATTTAAAATGAAAATTTTTTTCAGCCTGAGATTTTTCTTTTTTTAAATGTACACAACCAGAATTTAAATACAAGAACTCTAAACTTTGAGAATGTCATTTTGCAATCTCAGCCAAGTTGGCGGTTAGATAAATGTGAAAAAAATTGAGATATATTATTTCTATTTCACACAAACATATTTTTATTGGAGGATTGAATGAAGTGTCCTATGCAATAATATTTTTTTCACACCTGAAAACTTCTCCTGTTTAACGGTAACTTTATTTCAACAAAATCACTCTCAGAAGGTTGCAAATGAAGAGGGAGATAGCGTCCATTTTGTTTTATTATACTTTACTCGCCAGACAAGCCTTGTCTCGCACGATGTGAGGCTGATGAGTAGAATCCACCCGATATTAGATGGTATGACGTCAAATTTCGCAGCTCATACGTTTCAAAATCAGGAGTTTGCGAGATTGTGTGTGAGATGAGAGAAATACACTAGCGGCTCGCCACCCGCATGTTTCAAAATTAGTTTATCAGATTAGAGCTGCTAATTTGTCGTCATCATCATCATCATCATATTTCCACTAGGGTACGGAGTAGTTACTCAAATCATGAGTTTATTACGGGTTTTTATTTTATGTGTATAAATAATTTGGTTTTGAACTGTGTCATCTATGAATCTACATCTGAATAATAAAAACCTATATTATTAGTCTGCTAAACGTGAAAACTTAATATAGTAAAAATCTTATATTGAAGTGTAGATCCTTCACAAACCCGACCTGATTTCACGGGAGTAAGAAAATCCTAAGGGGCTTTCTAACACTTCACTGATTTCTTCAACCTTCCTAGGAAGCCTTTCTGTTCCAACGTCTTGTGTAGTGCGTTGTGCGCACTTGCGAAAGGAGAGGAGAAGAGTTAGGAAGAAATGTTAGCCCGCAGTGTAGTGGCGCCCTGGCGTCGCACGATGGCTGTCGTCACCTTCCCCTCCCTTTACAGACATCCTTTTCTCTCCTTGTACGTCGGTGAAACCTCGCAAGAGAAGCACTCGAGCCGTGGTTAAAGAGGCGGCGTAATTACGGCGCGCCGCCGCCAGACGGCAGCTCCAGCCAAGGCGATTAAGGTACTCCTCCGGGGACATTGATTTTGATACCCGGCTTCCACTGGGGGATATTCGATTGCGGTTGCTCAAAAGAGTGGATTGTAGTGAAGCAGTCAATCAACGCAATAGTGTTCAGTGAATTACATACAGTCTTAGTGAGTTTACTCTGCTTAGCAATACAATGTCATAATTATAATCTAGACTCGATTATTAACTAGTCCTTCATTTGACTGGGAAATTGGTTGTCTCCCGAAACTAAACTATAAATACGGCCCTCATTCGTCTCGTCAAACCCTATCTCTGAACTAATATACGGTGTGTGTGCAAGCTCGTGCGATTGCTTGCAACAAGACAAGCCGAATATATAAAACAAGTAATATCGTGTGAGGCTTAGCTTTCGAAATATGTGACACCGTGAACTTAGGTAGGGATACATATCATTATCTCCAGGTATGTAAGGTAATGACGGATATAATATGCAAAGATACATTATAACAAAGTGTGGGCCTCAGTGGTCTCGGGGCTAGGTGCTCGCTTCATGATCCAATGTTCGTGGGCTCATACCTAACCAAGGCGATAGATTTTTATTGAGCGATGAAAATCAATAGCACAGCTTTCTTTGGAGGGGAAGTAAAGCTGTCTGTCCTATGTCGATTGTGGCATGTATAATATCCCTGGAAGGTATGGGAAAATACTTCTCCGGCAATATGCGTATGCTCTTTCTCACTCACTCGTAGAAGTCCAGTGTGGAAAGCAACGGAAAAATATCGCACTTTCAGAATTTCTCTATGACATGCACTTTCTTCAAGATGGTGTGGGCAGCCCTAATCGGCTGAAGGCCTGAGTGTATGTCTAGCCAGCTGCGGAGGGATGATAAGCACATCAGTATTACTCGGGTTGGAAACTATATACATAAAACAGAGTGCCGCCCATTTTTGTAGTAGGTGTTCTAAACGGCTTCATGACAGGTGGCATGCCTTACATTATGCTACAATGGACACACCGCAACATACTGGCATCGATGCTTACACAAATATCATGCAATCTCACTGTGAGATCGTCAATATCCATAAGAGAATTTTCATACACATGTTATTTCAAGTGTCTTCATAAACATATCTTATGGACTGCTCCATTTGACGATGTCACATCAGATGACGTTCGTTGTGTTCGGCCTAGCAACCAACCCTAATGAAAACCTTTAATTGTACCAGCTGGAACTTAATATACAAAGTTCTTGTATTTTATTTACTCGGAATGTTTTTCATCCCAACATTTATTGAACAAACAACTTTGATGTAAGTCCCAGATTGTATTCATTTGAACTATTACCACAAAGTTCTGCTTTGTATCCGCTTAAAATGGTCCCCGTTCTGGCACTTCTTAAATAACCAAAACAAATTAAAATACTAAATTGCATCCTCTTGGAATATTCTCCATTCTGACATTTCTCAAGCAAGCGACCTATGGTAAATAAAATCGCGAATAATACCCAATGGAATTATTTACAAATTGCAGACCCTACTTTATTCACTAAACGTCTGCTAGAGTTAGGCAAAACCACCAAACTTGGGATAGTTAGTTTCCCGGCACACTTCAGCTTGAGTGCGACAATATGTGTTCATGGTGGCCGCTGATATGGAAAACTGGGAATTTGGGAATTATTCTTACATTTTGTGCATCGGGGGGAAAAACACCGGTAAAAGTGCTTGAATTTATCTGTCTGTCGAGAATTCATAATAGACGACCACTCTAAATAGCTTATAGGTACAAACAAATTTCAAAGATTTGCTGGAGATTGACCACTCCTTATAGATTCTGACGGCATCCTATCTAGGAGAAAACTCCTTCAAATAGCGTTTAGAGGCATATAATTTAAAAAAAATTCAAGCAAAGATCACTCTAAATAGCGTCTAGTGGTACATCCAAATTTCAAAAAATATCCGAGGGAGCACCACTTCAAATATCTTGGAAAGGAGTTTAGTTTTTAAAATGTTTCCATATGAGGACCTTTCAAAATATATTCTATAGGGACATTACATTTTCAAACACGTCCTAGGGTTGAGTCACTTGGACTCCCCTTTGGCTTGGGGGATTCTCTAAACATTTCCTACCTCCCACCCCTTTACACAAATAGGGTTCCGCCGTAGCACATACTAGGCCCGCTGTTTAACTGGCCGAACACACATCACTCACTAGTGCAATGAAGACTTTCTGATCCAGATCTTGGTCTAACGCGCTACTATCGAAGTACACTAGACTGCCGATGACGGGGATATCGAGGTTTGAATCTCAGTCGGGTGTTCTGAGGGTGCTTTTTCCAAAAAGGTTTTCCACACAAATGCGGATACACTTCCTCTAAATAAAGCCTTCCTAGTTCCTAAAACCATTAGCGTAATTCGTATATAAGCGCATCACCCGAACGGGTTGTAAGATGTAAGGCTAAGAAAAAAAAAATCCAGACCTTAAAAAAGTGCAATAAGGATGTAGAATAATTCCATGGTTCTACCTTTAGTAATTTTTTTGAGGGTGGAATTAGGAATAATATCTGTGGCTTTTAGCGAACTCTCCAAACATTAGATGGCTAGCTTTTTTTTTAAACAAAGATCCATTTTTAAGTAATTTAAAGTGTTTCAAGACATAAATGAAGTTGTAAGCTGTGTGGATTATGTAGGTCTCCAATAGTCTACTAACCTAGGCCTTGAGTAGAAATACTTATTAATAATACTTGCTTTAAGGGTTAAAATAGGGTGACGTGTTTAACACACACACTTACAAAACATTTGGCTCAGAATGATTTGTTCGAAGTCTCTTAACCAAAGGAAAAGCATTTTAAAACTTGCAAAAATATTTCTTTTTGTCAGTAAATCGGTAATTTTGCTGAAATTTTTAATTTAGAATTTTATTGGTCACCTTGTTGACCTTCAAGACATTATGTGGCCTAATTGATTTAAGCTTAGGCTATAAAACCATTTATGGATGGTTTTTATTTTCTTTTATGCATGAACTATATACAAAATATGGCAAAATTGGGGAAGTTAATTTCAGTATTTTAACGGAAAATTTAGATTTAATGTTTTTCAAATTATATATATGGACTTGTATCTATTTGTGTACTTCTTTGTAACCTGTAGGTTTGAATTAAATTTCTTCAAAATAAAATTATAATTTTTCCAAGATAACAAAATTTTTGATACCGCCACTTTATATAATAAAAAAAATATTTTTTTTATAGTTATTTAAGATACATTTTTATATACATCCTGATTAAGTAAAACAATTATAAATGCCTCAAAGAATGTTCTTTATGAATTCATGAAGGCTGAGTTTCAGATTATAAAATATAGGCTTGCGTGAATTGTAAGTTGGTTTTCTTCACTGTGCATTTATACAATATTATATTCAGGGAATCACGAAATCTTGGTTTTATAAAACATGAACTAATGTATTTTTTTGTTGTGCGCCAGCTCTTACTACACGTTCGCACAATCCACATATTTATTATAATGGGGTAGGGGTAAGTAGGATGGTAGAAGCTTAGGATAAGTGTACCCGCTTTTGCGCCGACGGGAAGGGGCAAATCAGTAGGGATATAAGAGATACGGTTGTCCTGTTAATTTAAAAACATTTTAAAATCTCATTAAAGAAACTTACTATAAATTTTGGTTTTATTAGTATGTATTGAGACAGGTTAATAGCGCATTAAATATTTTAGAGCCTATCTTGGTGTTTCTTACTATTTACTGTGGATACATGGATATATAAATCCAACTACAGTATTATGATTTTAAACTAGTATAGTTCTTTGATGGCATCTGAGGGCTGCGCAACAAACCATTGTAAGAAATGAGCTTAAAAGTATAGCTAAAATACATAAAAATGACATCCGTCTCTTATAACACGCCATGTTGAAATAGTAAAACACATAAACCTAAGATGGAGACTGCGCTTACCCAGGTTTTAGTGCCTTATTTTGACCTTCTAGTAAAGTAGTAAGTGCTAGTTGTGTTAGCGTAGACTGCTCCTAACAGTTCTTTTTATACTTTCTTGCGCTTGTTTCAATTTCTCTCCGTGGCTGTTCCCGGAACATAAAAGATTGCTTTTCGTTCTCCCCATATCAAATGAGAATGGCGGTGGCAAGCTTAAAACAGAAACAGATGTTTGAACATAGTGTGTATTTTGATTTCGAAACGGGAAATTTGATTTTTTTTTTAAACAAATACTTATTCTGCTTAGAAGCCGTTCAGGCCTATTTAGATGTATTTTTTGTTTTGTATATTAGAGGTTTACAAATAATGCCACATAAATAAAGCTTATTCATTATGTTAATTAATAATCTAAATCCTATTCACCATCACTTTTTGGTGCAAACAATAAAATAATTTTGATACAAAGTGTTCTTGGGCGAATCCGCCTCACATCAGAATTAAATAAGCGGGGTTACATTAATCATTTAAAATTAACATAAAATAAACTTAGAAAATAACTAGAAATCTGAGCTGTTTTGGTAATTTACTTTAAACATATTATTGCTCTGAATATTTTAATTTACACTTGAATAGACTCACATATATCGATTACGAGCTTCTGTGGATATAAGTGCTTGTTGAGTTGTACTTAGTCGTATGGTAGGGGGGGCTATTTGGGTCATTTCAACTTTAATTTAAGTTTTCACCTATAATATGCTTGCGAAACTTTTTTAACAGTTATTTATATCTTTATTCATATATTCTGAACCATACCTATTAATGTGTTTTTTTTGGGGGGGGGGGG
>CABFOW010007391.1:0-24434 GCA_902141385.1 Timema californicum | reverse complement strand
ATCGTACCGTTATTCATTTCATCAGCCATTAAAAGAGAATACACCACTGATTTACTTTTGAACTTTTGCTACCGAAATCAATTACCTTGGATATAACAAAGACACGACAAACATTACATTACAAGTCTGTTAAACCCAACTGAACACAATACTAAAAAAAACAAAGAAGACAACAACGCACATGCGCAACAACACAAGAGGCTAGAAACAAAACAACTACATATGTCTCATCATATTCAAGAACTAAATAATGTCAACAAGGTCACTTAAGAATAATGCTGCGAATTTAAATTTAGTGAATATTTATGTGGGGAAGTTCTTTTAGAACAGGAGACCAAATTATTCGAATGTAAGGAAAATTATACTTTACGCTTATTAGGAATAAATAGTGTTAGTAATTTTTCGTACTTGTAAAGTGTGTTTCTAGACTAGCTAAGTTATGAGTTAGAGAGGAAGATGAGATAACTAGTATATTCCTGTACTTTCACAATTTATAACTTTGGCATATTATTGTTACATAGGTGTTATAAAAGGAACTTAAAAACATTTTTACGAGAATGTTGTATTTTCACAACGAGTAAAGATATGGGTTATGTTGCAGAAATCTTCTATACTATTAGTGATTGTCTTATTCAAATTTAATGATTGCTCGCGTTGATAGTATATTCCCATAACTATTTCATGGTATTAAATAAAATATTTGTAGATGAAAAAAGAGTAAATGTTAATTAAATTTTTTTTATTGAATTATATTTATTATTATTGTTGAGCTTGGTCAAGGTTATTTGACTATCATTGTTTTTAGGAGGAACTCTAATATTTTTTTTACTATATATGCATTGTTCTATAAATAAAATTGACATAAGTTAAGCTTGAAAGCACTTATGACTTAAAACCATTTACTTTTTCAATTACGTCATATTATCCCTAGGTTAAGTAATGTTTATTATCCAAAGTCCTTCTTTTCTAAGTCTTCGTCTTCGTCGTGTAGTTTAGGCATTCTGTGAAGGTGGACCTTATTATTTTCCGCTTCTAAGAGTGAGTTCCGTGCGCTGGGCACATGTTGTGTACCCAGAATTTGTATAACACAAAGAAAGAAGTTAATCACTCTGCGCACTTGTATAAGATGAATCCCCCTTTTTTTTTATAAATCATTTAATTTTGTTTTGTTTATGTATTTGAACCCCTCTAACTTTAGAGTTTGGGTTATATCTTGTTTGGATATCATTTGTGTACTCCTTTGATGAGTCCCAAATTGCTTTTTATTCCCCATAACTTCATCTATAAAACGTTCAGTATTTAAATCATACTTTTTTTTATATATATAGCAATATAAGAAAAAATATCACTTCAACTTATGGAATAATCTCTCTTGGCTGTAAACTACACGCAATTGGACTTATTTGGTCTACTAAGGTATCAGGCGAAAGACAAACGTTGCGTTTGCATAAATCAATGCATTATACACTACCGGTAGGTGTGTACTTAAATTGTCGCGATTTTTTGCCTCTAGCGTTTTGTAGGACACGACGCCATGTCTTTCAGAACGCGACGGCAACTTAAACATACGTCGGAGCATAAAATGAAACATTTGTTCCCGGTGATTTAGAGAGCGGGTGGTAATTTTCCTTCGGAAATTGCTTGGCACTAAACGCGTGCATAAAAGGGCCCTAAGCTGTGTTAGAGATTTTAATTGTTTCAACATGTTGGGAATGCATTTGTTTGTTTACAGGTGTAGACTAGCCATCTGTCAACTTGACAAGGGTCCGTGGTCTGCCGATGCAGAGTGGAATTTTATCGAATTCCATTTAATTCATCAAATTTAAAATGTCATAAAATACCGTATGGAACCTATCAGTATACCTATGGAGATCTCATTTGTTGAGAGGAAGAAATTCGGTCATAGTGTCTGGATCTATTCTTGGACTTTGAAATACTACAACATATGGAAGATCTTAAATTCTTTATTATTAAACGTTAGGCTGTGGTAACAAATACTTCTTATTTAACGTCAATGACGACTTTAACCCTACTTACGTGTTAGATAATATTCAGACGGTGTATTTGAACGCCACCATTTTACTAGACAGTAAAAGAAGGGCGAACTTTAAAATAAACACTAGGGTGAGATGACATTTAAGAGTTAGAAAAAGGAAAGTCCATTATTCAAAATAGTTTTAAAACCATGTATATTTTATAGTTAAATAAGAATATAAACAAACAGATAGTAAAGTGGAACCTAAAAGGGATATAACACGAACAAAAAAAAACTTTCGGTAAGTTACTGAATTTAACAAGGGAGAAAAGCTTAATTAATTAACTAAATCTGGTTGTAATAAAGACAAGATATAATAAAGTCACTATCCTATATGAAATATTCGGTAGTTGCAAATAAGAAAGCTACAACTTTCTATAATCAATGGTAGAACAACTGCAATATACCATAAACTCATATCTTACGAAACAAAGGTACGGCTAAATACAACTTCTAAGACCAATAATTTAACTTTTCAATCTTCTACGATAAAGTTCCGTCTCAAAAGCGGCAACTCGGAATGCACCAAAAGATATCACAAGGACGACAACAAATTAATCTTATTCCTAAATGAACTTTAATATTTCACACCGATTGACTTTACTAGAATTATGTACTATGATCCTTGATAGGACATAATCAAAGTCACGATATTTTCCAGATGGGAAACCATATGAATACCAAACCTAATTCATAGCATATTCCATTCATACTAACTTCTAAAGATTAATTTAATCAATAGAAAATAGCAAATGTCTACCAACATAATTTATTTGATTTATAACTAAATAATGATATTTTTCATGGGGGAAAATATGTGGATGTTACGAAAACTATTCATAGCATATTCCATACCAACATTTACCATTAGTTTCCTTATTAACGAAAGTTTACTTGCATAAAACAAAGGCTGTTTACCTGATGGGAAAATATTAACCAAGCTACAAAAGATATATGAAACATTCAAAATGTCACTAACTATTATTATTATTATTATTATTATTATTAGCACCTCGTCTTACTACCCGTTCGGGTTATACGCACTTACGCTAATGTGTAANTGAACAATGCCAAGGCCTATCTCAAGGTTACTACTATTAGCACCGCGTCTTACTACCCGTTCGGGTTATACGCACTTACGCTAATGTGTAATGGTAGGGTGATTGTGAGATGAAATGGAGGACCTACAGTTTAACGTGGAATCCGAACCACGGTGGAGACCTGGCATTCCTCACATTCACAAGATGTCTTGTCAGAGGTGAAGGAAGGGATTAGTAATCAGATAAATCTTTGCCGGGACCGGGGATCGAACCCCGACCGCCAGCATAGAAGTCTGACACCTTACCCCTAGACCACCAGGTCACCCGAAAATGTCACCAACGTTAATAAAAATACTTGAATAAAAGATTTGTTTCCTCACCATGGAACATTCAAAGGTTTATTAACTTTAATAAAAAGAGTTTAACAAAAGCGAGGATATTTTCCTAAATCCCAGAAGAGGTTGGAAGAAAGAAAGGGGGGATGACGTGGAGATAGGAAATGAAGTCTCTTTCTCCGTCTAATATACCAGGCCTAGAACATTCTAGCCATTGCTAGTCATCTTTATTCGCCTGGAAAGATCTGGAAGCATTTATGAACAAATCCCGCCCGGAAGTGAAGTCACTCAAGCCGGCTTATTTCGGTGGTAGAGACCTGGATTTGGACTCGGTCTGCTCGCACTGGTCACGTGTGGAAGAAGTGCAAATTAGAGTTCTAGACAGAATATGTGGCAACAGGGGTAGGTCTATTTATTTATAGTTCTTAGAAACCATATATGTTAAGAAAAGTAAGAGATAGGAAATGTAGAAACGTTGATGAATATTATTGATTGATTATTGATTTTTGAATTCATGTAGGGTAGCAAACTCTAGATATTAATATGAATGGTTAATGGCTCATAGTTTTATTAGAAAGTGATTTAAACCATGACGTTATAGGTTGCCTTGTGTATACACTTACTCGCTTGGTCTTTGCTAAAGGTTAGGATAAAACCTTTTTTGTAGAATAATGAAGTCCCAAATGCATCGTATATGTCTACAAATTCAACCGTTCATGTTTATATATGATGCATGAATGATTGTGCCCTAAGCTATTGATAGTTTGATACCCTCTATCTAACCAAGTTGATAACGAATGGTTCCTTGTCTATCCTGAGTTAATAGTTAATGGGCTACAAGACTTGAGAGGGTATCAAAAAATTTCCGAACTGGTACTGCCATCTGGACAGCAGTTGTAGTAGCGCTAGCATGTCTTCGGAGCCAGTTTAGAAAGTTTCACGCATCTGGGTGGTCGTGCTGATTTTTCACGTCCGTTTTTTTGGGGGGTCATATACGTGACCGGTGGCGATTTTCCCGATGAATCCGAAAAAGGAACAGCGCGTGTGCGTCAAATTTTGTGTGAATCTCAGGAAAAGTGCAATGGAGACTCTAATAATGATTCATCAAGGGTTCGGGTAAAAAAGCATGGGCCATCCACAAGTGTTTCAATGACATGCTCAGTTCAGGCCTGTCGGACATCCATTGAGGATGATGAACCGATAGGGAGAACCATGAGCTGCCCAACACCCGCTATGGTTGCCAAACTTCAACAAATCATCTGTCAGATCGACAATGGACCCTTCAAGACCTTGCTGAGGAGATGGGAATTAGTTTTGGAACATGCCAACAAATTCTGACTTCTTAGTTGGGCATGCATTATGTCGCCGCCAAATTTGTGCCCAGAATCCTGACAGCTGACCAGAAGCAGCAGCGCATTGACGTCTGCAATGAGCTTCGTTAGGTAGCCTCCAACGATGCAACCTTCTTTTCCAGGGTTATCACTGAGGATGAGTGCTGGGTTTACGGTTATGACCCTGAGACTAAGCAACAATCTACCCAATGGAAAAGCCCAATCTCATCATGAGCAAAAAAGGCCAGACAGGTGAAGAGCAATGTTAAGAGCATGCTCATAATTTTATTTTACATTAAGGGGATTGTGCACAAATAATTCGTCCCAGCATGTCAAACAGTCAATTCCGCGTTCTACTGTGTCTTGCGGCAAATGCATGAAAATGTGCGAAGACGTTGCCCCGAGCTTTGGTGACAACAGAACTTGCTGTTGCACCACGAAAATGCCCTGTCTCATGCTGTCCTGTTCACCCGGCAGTTTTTGGTCAAAAACAAGATGGCTCTTATTCCCCACCCCCTACTACCCTGATTTAACCTTCTGGGACTTATTTAGATTTCCTAATATGAAAATCAAGCTGAAGGGCCACTGCGTTGACACCATTGAGAAGATCCAGGCAGAATCGCTGGTAGTATTGGACACTCAGGGAAAAAGACTTGCTGGAAGCGTTCCAAAAATGGCAGAAACGCTGAGACCAGTGTATACGTGTGGAAGGGGACTACTTCGAGGGTGGTGGTAATGGCCACAAGGTCCTATGGTAAATTTTATGAGTTTTATACCATCAGCCTAGAATTTTTTTGATATCCCCTCTGAGTTAATCGAAAAATGTTCAAATTTGAGAGGGGTGGAATTTAGTTAATCAGAAGTTGGTCAGATTTGAGAGGGAAGCTAATCTCTGTGACCTTCTTGATTCAAAGAAACATTAATGCCGTGTGCATTGGGATAAGAAGGGCCCATATCAAATTATGAAGATTTGCGTAGTTAAATATAAATATCTTAATATATTAAGTTACTAAAATACTCACAAAGTCCCAGCTGCTGTGTGAATAAAGATAGTTGGTCCCAACTTACTTCATCGAGAGTATTACTCTAGTGATACATTATTTTCAAAGAAAAAACCACAGGCTTCTCCACACACAAAGTTTTATGACATTTGCCCTTATTTATCTGAGGCAGTAAAACATTTAAAATTCTTCACTCGTAACCTACATTCTTTCATCAGGTTTTCTCATTCTTGAGAATTACACGTTGTAATAATAGGTTTTAATATTCAGAGTATATGAAAACTACTGTACACTGAATTTTAAATCCACTATTATAATAAATAAAAATAAACATTCCCGCACATATAAAACATAGTTATTTTAAATAAAATTTGGTCTAAATGTAATTTGGAGACGTTTTTAGTATATTTTTATATACTATATTTATTTTACGGTCTAGGATTTGACTTTCACTGGGCTTTGGAATAAGTTATTTTTCAAAAAATTAATGAACGATGTTTTTGGTAGTCAAAGTGTGAATATGATCATTTTATTTTATTAGCTGTTTAAATGTGATTACTTTTAATTTGAATCTGTTGCATTCTCGCAGTTTGTGCGCTCGTTTTGGATGAAATGTATTGACTCTCGAACAAAAAGTACCCACCGTGATTACTTTTTATATAACTAACAATATGTGACTGTTTTGCATTCGAAGATTCAATGGATTGTATAAATTTTGAGGTGGAGAAGTATTTACACAATATTATTTTATATCCTTGTGAATATTATTATTATTAATTAGCACCGCGTCTTACTACCCGTTCGGGTCATACGCTTTAAGTACTAATTACGCTAATGGATTTGGAACTGGGAAGGATGAATTAGAGGAGGTGAACCCTCATTTGCGTGGAGGGGAGTGAAAACCATTTAGGAAAAACCAGCCCGAGTTCACCCGACCGAGATTCGAACCTTGATCTCCACGTCCTCAGCGGTTGAGCTCAACACGACTAACGCGTTAGCCAACTACGCCACCGAGGCGGGTTCCTTGTGAATAACAAGTTTGTGAAACATGGGTCGATGGAAGAAAGGGCGCACAAAGAAACTCAAAGATATAATTGATTATTTAACTTCTTGTCGTAAAGGGTAAGTTTTTTTAATTTTATGCATATTATTGGCGCTTAGGCTATCTGTATCTACTAATTTAAGTACAACGGATTAGTAGCTATACTATTATATTTACTGTAGAAATTATATCAAAATTAAGATACAAATAAATATTTCTATATAACAATGTAACGATTATTCTGATATTTCAAGTACTTTTTTTTTTAAAAAAGCTCTTAGCTGAAGGTAAATGTTACTAACACTCTGTAACGCACTTATAGTATGTTCAAAATCTCTTGTGCCTTGGCCGAGTTCGTATCACGCTAGTACTAAGTAATTTCAACCTTACAGGGAATCGAACTAGCAAAGTTACTAGAGCTGATTGATTTACGCACTCAGTGCTCAGTCATAGCAATCTTGACCACGAAATGGAACCGATGATAAGTAAAAAAGGTGACCTGGCGGTCTAGGGGTAAGGTGTCAGACTTCTATGCTGGCGGCCGGGGTTCAATCCCCAGTCCCGGCAAAGATTTATCTGATTACCAAACCCTTCCTTCACCTCTGACAAGACATCTTGTGAATGTGAGGAATGCCTGGCCTCCACCGTGGTTCGGATTCCACGTTAAACTGTAGGTCCTTCATTTCATCTCACAATCACCCTACCATTTCACATTAGCGCAAGTGCGTATAACCCGAACGGGTAGTAAGACGCGGTGCTAATAATAATAATAATAATAATAAGTAAAATATATTTAAAACCACTAAAGTTAATGAAATTTTGTGTTCCCTATGCCACAAAGTAAGTAAGTAGTTGATACCCGACCGCCTCTGTGGTAGAGTGGTAAGATTTACTGACTTCAGATCCTGAAGTCCCGGGTTCTACCCCCAGTGCTTCCAATTCTGTCTGTGAAGCAGTGGGTCTGGAATGGAACCAAAATAAACTTCGTGAGGACAAATGAGGAGCTACTTGAATGAATAAGTAGCACTTCAGTCTAGAAAACTGAAATAGAAGGCTGGAGGGCTCGTTGTGCTGACCACGTAACACCCTAAGCCCAAAAATGATGGCACTATCTTCACCAACATATGGCAACCTCTCGATTGGTATAGCCTGCTTGCAGGCTGACACGGTGGAGATATTACTAAAGTTATAATCTATCAATAGGACGAAAAATTATTTCCAAAAATATTTATTTCTGGAAAATTGTGTAAATGCTATAGATGTTTGAAAACTGTAAACACTGTATTAAATAACAGATACCCACTTCAGTGGCCGAGTGGTCTAAGGAGTCACTCTAGTGGTAAACTGGCCGGCCGATAGCGAAGCGCTTGGGGTTCAAATCCTGGTCGGGTCTACTGGGGGTAGTTTTTCCTAAATTGTTTCCCCATCTCCCAAAATAAAAATGCTGGTAGATAACCTGTCAAATGCTTCCTTCCTCATTACTACCCAATTAGATTATCATACATGCGTATAACATGAACAGGTAGTATGACGCGGTGATATCACTAATAAAAATAACATATATAGTCATAGTCAAAATTGTTCTAGTCTTCGAATTGAAACTGCTTTTTAAATATTTTATTGCCTCTTTAACCTTTAAAGTTTAAAAATTAATCAAAGCACAGTGGCTAAATTTAGCTCGTAAGCTACATACTCTCTCGTATAGGTTATTTATTATAGTTAGTGACAAAATCTTCAAAAATGAGTTATCTCTAATTTTACTTTAAATAATGTTTTCTCTGAAAAATAAATATACAGTATTATTTATCACTACCCTCCCCAGATATTCATTTGAAAAAAATAGTTCAAGACTTTTTTAAAAAGGTGATTTATAAAGCAATGACCTGAGTTTATTTATACTCTGCTCAATAATATTACCCGTATGTTAGGCCTTGTATCTATGGCCCATAGTTTTTATTGCAAGCGGGCCATTCTTAAATTATGTAGGGCTTTTTTTACATGATTTTGGATCCTCCCTCCCTTCCCCACGAAGGTGATCGGAAGAATTTTCGTTAGCTCCCTCCAACCTCTCTAGCTTACGTAATTTTTACAGATTTGGTAAGTCATGTTATTTTAATCGTTTAGTTATTTTTAGACGTGAGGATTGGTAATATCCCACTTTGGTGGCTACATGGTCTAAGGCGTCACTATCACAATAGACTAGTCTGCCGATGAATGGGAGATCGTGACTCAATCATGATTGGATGTCATTTCCTAAATATGTTCTCACTCTCTCCACGCGAATGCGGGTACACTTTATATAAATTGAAACGTATTTCTCCCTAACACACTGGCATAATTATTTCATACCTAAACAGGCAGAGTTAACCAAAGAAATGTACCCACATTTGTGTGGGAGAGTAGAAGGAAACGATTGAATAAGATATTCCCAAAATACCCTAATCAGGGATTTGAACCCCCAGACAGAAGCGTCTAACTGGCTGGGATGGATAAGCTAATTTTTCTCCTCGAGAGTATGATTGTATCTTGACGTTTCATCTCCCCACGTTTATTCCAACTTGGTCGCCTACACTTTTTACGGTCCTGCACTACACTTCTTATCTCTATCAGTTCTAGGAAAAGTCTGCTTGCGGCCTTTACTGATTACCGGTGAGCCAGCCTCCCAATTGTTTAAACAAACCAGTAATTCTGCCAACCTGATGGCTGGAATTCACCAGTTTGTATAACGTTAGCAACGCCATCTATTTTGAGAGCTGGAAGCTTAACACACCGTCAAATAGGGTAGGCAGAGCCTTAAACTTATCTAATGTTTAATAAACTCTAATACCTTTTATAATTCTTTAGCTTCATAGTACATTAATTGATTCACAAATTAATATTATCTCTCGTTACTAAACTTCAACATATGTTTCACAATGAATATTATCTCTCGTTACTAAACTTCAACATATGTTTCACAATGAATATTATCTCTCGTTACTAAACTTCAACATATGTTTCACAATGAATATTATCTCTCGTTACTAAACTTCAACATATGTTTCACAATTAATATTATCTCTCCCTACTAAACTTCAACATATGTTTCAAAAATTCTAAAGATAGCTACAATAATGTACTTACTCTACTCACTTGTTTGGGAGTGGTATGAACAGTGGTAGCTCGTATTTATTAATACATGTGTACGTGAACACCAAATAATTTGATTACAACTATTTTAGTTTTAAATAATTAATTAGTCTATCTAAATCTATGTGATAATTTATTGCCCTAAACTATCACATTCTTCTAATCTATTGTGATTAGCTCGTTTCTGCTGTAATGTTGACAACTGTGTCATGTGCGGGCACGGGAGCTAAAGTATTGTGTGAAGTTTGGCAGCATGGTGTGAGAGCTAGAAATATTTGTTACAGTTGAAGTGCTAATGTGCATGTGCATGCCAGAATTACTTAAAGCTACTATCACACGACACTTGCTTGTACTAGAAATCAAGTGTGCTAGCTAGCGCCTAGATATCTGTGTACTAGCCAGTACAATAGAAACAGGACTAGAGTATTCACACGCTGCTAGTTTGGTACTAGATTATTAGTGCAAATATTTATCGAACGTCAGAGATTAATTTTGGGTGCAGCAGCTGCATTAATTACTAATAAAGATATTGAAAATTATGAGAGGGAGCGTAGAAAAAGAATATGGACATAGGACTGGCTGGAAAGACTAAATAATGGTCGCGGGATGCTAAAATTGATACATTCAGAGGTTAGGTAATATACATTCGGGGTGACACATACGTTTAGCATCTCCCTAAATTTGTATTCATTTATTTACGATGTGGTCAGAGGCCTCTAAGCCCATGAGTGTCCAAGTACAGTATCCTTGATACACAAATAATCTTTTTTAGGCCTATGCACACTTTATATTCTATAAAAAACTACCATCCAAGGTTGGCACGCTATCAAGTTTATTTAGATTAAAATTGGGTCTGAAACACAATTTGTAATTTTTAGATGACATGGTTTTAATTAAATATATATTAAATATATTGTCATATTGTGGCAATTTGGTATTATATAAACAAGGATGTTTAGAATAATTTTCTGCTAACAACAAAATCATATCCGATGAACATATTGGCGTCATTTATACCATTTCTCTACAAACCGTCTCAGGGCGCATTGATTGATCAAATTACAAAGACTAGTGTCGAAACTAGTACGAAAATAGCGTGTGTTCTATCCTCACAACTAGTATGGTAGCCAGTACCAAGAGGCAGAACCAGTATACTTCTTCTGATTCACACGACGCTAGATGATGACGGGATAGCTAGCACACTGGATTTCAAGTCCGAGCTAGTGTCGTGTGATACGGGTATTAGTTATTCTGGAGATTTAGCCTCGGAAATGTGCCCATCCGTTGCTGTGAGGATTTGAGTGTTTTGACTAGCTCTCCGTATCACAACTCCATCGAAAGTCGAACCATTCGAGCTGATTCAAACAAACTGGGACGTTTGTGTCCCTCACGGGTCCAGTCATTATGCAGTCGAGAGTGGGTAACTAGGCAGTTTGAACAAATCATTTTAAGTAGCTAACTCTCTTTCTTTTGATAGGTATTTCTGTAGTGAAGTTAAAAAGAAAGATTAGAATAATTTGTTCAAGCCTTGTGTCGCCATATAGAATATAAATATATATATTATAAAATGCGAATTATCTTATTAAGCATAAATAGCGTAAATAGATATTACATCGTAGTTTCTCTTTTAAATATTACTTTAAAATACGCCACATTATATTATTAATAGTGATGAATTAATTTATTAAGATAGTATAATAATTAATAGGCTAGGATCTAATGAACCAAATTTAATTGAAAAGGTTTGCAAGACAAAAAATGTGATCACAAACGCGAATTATAAGTTAGTATTTACTATAAAATGTCTTGACTAGGCTGTAATTCAATAAATTCTTTGTATTGTTTACCTTGCTTGTTGTTTTGTAAAGAGCTAAATACATGGACATATCATAGCTATTCAGATTCATTCATACAAGCAAGATAAATCAAAAGTACGAAAATTCACATCTCCACAAGAATGCCATTATTATCAATGTTAGGTCGGGTACACAAACGTATATACTCTTTGTTGAGTCTGAAGAGGGTGTATCTTTATGGTTAGTAGATCTAAACATATATATATAGTAGCAACAAGGGCTCACTGCAAACAAGCAGGTAGGAGGGGGAGAGCGTTGCCCTTAAAGTTGTATCGGGACACTATCCCCTCCTATAGTGTTCGTCAAGACAGTAGGGTTGGCGAAACATTACAGCAGGTTATTAATATCATTTTCTCTGTATTTTTGTGCGCGTGTACTTTCTGATAGTTAATGCGGCTGGACGGCTCTCTTTACTATTATAAGTTACTTGTGACGATATTTATTTGTTTAGCGCTATGGCTACTTGCACCTTGTTTCTGTTCAAATTTAACGGGGATACGGATGAGTCGTTTGGAGACTGGCTCTTTAATTTCGAGCTCCTGGCCGCAGGTAACAGATGGAAGGAGGAGTCGTGTCCTCTGTTTTTGGGAGTATTTCTTACTGGGTTAACGCATGCGTCTAATGCTCTCTGACAGAGGAAGATGGAAAAGATTTTGGTAAAGTGTGTTCTGAGTTGAATATTGTTTTCAACAAACCATTATTTCCATATCTAAAGAAATCGGCGTTAGTTTCACGTCACCGCAAGACGAATGAGCGTTTAACAACACTCGCAAATGACCTGCAGGGCTTGGAAATGGAAACTTACCTGCAGCTTAATCCAAAATCTCAGGATCAGGGTCGTGACCAGCTTATTTAGTGTATAGAATACAGTGACATTCGTGAAGCATTACGCCAGGATACCGCCAAATCTGTGAAGTCTTGTAAATCACGGTGAAATGCTGGAGACGGTGTCGGAAATTGAACGTACTATTTCCAGCTGAACGTGTGGTTGCCACCACTATCCCGGTAACATAGACATTTATAACACCTGTTGTATTGCAGCAGTCGACTCAAGAGGCAGTGGAAGGAGCACTTCGTATGGTTTTAGAAGAGAGAAGATCTCATATGTGAGACTGGGGGGAGGGGGGAGCAGCCGGATAGCGGGCGATGCTGGCCCAGAGGCCATGTTTGTGGACATTAGCGGGTTGCCTGGCCGTGTACCCTGACTATTAGAAGCCGGGGGCAGCGGGATGAAGGCGTTCGTCAAAGCAATAACCTACTTGGTTAATATGGGTTGTGCGGGAGGGTCACAATACCTCCCACCTTAATAAGTGTTTGCACCATAATTTTGTATGAACTAAGAAATGTTATTTAGATTCTATTCTTACATCCAAGAACCCCAAGGGGTTGGTGTATGTCTTGTCTAACATTATGTTTAGAGTTTTTTGTACTTTTCGATTTATTTGTGGTTTGATATAATAAATATTACTGTTAAAAGATGATTATATTAAAGCTATCTTGCTTAAGTCTGATTTAAATTCATTCCTTCAATAATTCATAAATTCGAAGGTAGCGTCCTTGGCCAGATACCTTTATTTCCTTTCTATATTCTTGTACCTCCAACCGAAGCTAATGAATGACCCATTCCAAGAGAAGAGAAAGAATAGGAGGAAATAAGATGGAGAAGCCTTCTGACGCCAGTTACTCATTCATCCAGAATTATATCCCTCCCCCCCCCCTCTCTAACAATAACCTCTCTTTGTCCACGACCCCAATACACCCGATCTTCATCTCCTTCTTCCAGCCAACCCTCAGACCCCCGACAACGCTTTTATAGCTCTATCCCCTGGGATCAATTGAACTGGGACTTCGTAGACATCCTTAGACAAGATTCATCCGACGGAGAGACCCCACCTCAGAAACTGCAACGCACCTAGTAAACCTAGCCAACACCTCTCACCCTCTCCATACGATCATCCCCCACCCCTTTTCCAAACCTTTAGCAACCTACCCCTCAACCATAATCAACACTCCCCAACTATAACAAGCTTATGACATGATGTTAAGACGTTTGAGAAATAAGAAAAAGGCCTATAATCTGAACAGGTAGTAAGACGTTGTGCTAAAAAGATAAGAACATTATTTTAAAAAGTGGTGGTGTAACCTTATTTTTGTGAAAGGAGAAGGGTTAAAGCAAGATTTTTTTATTTATTTTTTAGGGAATTTTTCCTCCTCCCAGTTAATGTTTGAAAATTGGATGCAGTAGTCCTCCTCCAGAATATTTTTGAAAATGGGATGCCTCTAACATATATTTTAAGTAGCGTTAGATCATATTTTTTCTTAAATTAAACTCCCTAAAAATTATCCAGTGGTCGTACTCAAGAAATGGTGATGCCCAAAAAGCTATTTGAAGTGTTCTAGCCCCGACAAATTTTTGGAAATTGGATGCTTTTAAATGGTAGACTACTATCTCTTGAGATCGGATTCCAGAATTAAATTAAGATACATAATTTCACAGACTGGCTTCCTTAAACATGGTTTTGAGATCAACATTTAACATTCCAGAAAGTTTCGGGGAGATGTGGGAGGTTTAAACTCCATAACCCCCCTCGCTTCGTCCTTGTTATATTTCTATCGTATACGGTGTAGAGTGTGACGTCACACTCTACGTATTACCCGCGCGGTTGAACTGTGAACCCACCGTGTTCGACGATAGAGGGCAGGTCACTTAGTGTATTCCTCTACCGTCCACGCGGGCGGGACGCGAGTTCAACCCTGTTAAGTTGATTGACGTTAGTTCAATCAAGGCAGTCAGTTAACTCAGTTCAGTCAGTCCTGCTCGGATCAGTGATCCGCTAGCATTCATCTTTGTACGACCAACCTTTAAACAGCTGTGCTGAAAATTACCGTGTACTATTATTGAATGTAGTCCAAGTCGTACTTCAAGTGTTACTAAACTGTTTAAAGCACTAACATTAAAATAAATAAAATGAACCAATTAAATACTGGTTTTCTTAAAGTTCCAAAGTTCATTCAAAAGAAGTTTCAACGGTATGCCATAGTTTAACTATACTACCTTTCAGGGCAAACGAGGTGTACGTATCAACCCAGTAAAAGCTCATATGGTGGTAGGCAATTTAATGGAGTTTTAAAATAGGGTTATTAAGTATGTATTATTTTTCTTAAAAACCATGCATACGAAATCAAATATATCATAACAACAATGTTTAATGTAAGTTTAAAAATAAAATAGGTAATATTTTATTCAAAGCACAACAAAAAATTTATTGATATTATTGATGTCCAGCTTTTTAATTTGATAAGGGTCGACAAAAATATTGAAAAAATAAAATTTTAACAGTGGTTGAAAAACAGCCTCATGTTAAAATTAAACTGTGAATTTTTTAAATTAATTCTTATCTGTGTTAAAAAGTTCAATAAGTATTATCATTTGGTTTTACTGTTCTGGTATTGTTTATATTTAAGGCAATCACAACTAGGCCTGAGGTTAGCTACTATATTTTTTTTGTGACATAGTTTTTTTAGTGTGATGAAAATAAACTGCAAAATTAGGGCATTCCAGTTTCCTATTAAATTAATTATAAATGTATGTATTTATGAATTAAAATTACTAAACTGTTGGTAACGGATGTATGTTTAATACATGGGTTTTTAATTTACTTTGGGAATATGGGGGGAGGGAGGGCTTAGGATAAACCCAGCTGCTCAAGATAAAAATAAGGGGCCTCAAGTCCCCATACCCTTTTCCGGAGCCCCTGAATAGGTATATTAAATTTACCCTAATTTAAAAAAAGGATTGTAAATGTTTTTATAATTTAAAATATTGTTAAGCATATTATAGCTAAGTTAAGTTGAATAAGATTTTAGATGGATGTTGTATTTTAAAAATATTTAAAAAAATATTATATTAAATTAAGTTTTATAAGATTCTGAAGGCTATTGGATCGTAACGTCTAAAATGGATATTATGCTTAAGCTCATTATCATAGGTGTTTCCTTAATCATAAAATAAAGCACTCATCGAGGCTCAAACCCAGTACATTTCCAAGGCTATTGCTCTTATATCATTAAAGCGTGCTACATTAAACATGTTAAAAAACAAGTATACAATACCACAACATCTAGCATTATATTCAATTCACCCATCATATAAACCAACCCTCTTACGTCTCCAAGCTATAAAAACACGTTATCATATGGTCGAATTTAAATTGCATCATCAAAAAAGTCAGCAATAAAGGTTCATACCAACTCTAAAGGCCATAATCAAGCAAACATTTATTTCAATAATGCCAAAAATTAAATTGGATATATACCCCCACCAAAACAGAATTCGTCTCCACCAAAATCACAGCCCTTTCCAAGGGGTTATGCATGTCTGACCAAGTATATTTGCCATTTATTAAAATTCAGAATAATTGCGAAGGGCTTGCTTAGAATCCTTGCCTTGTTAAAGGTCCGGGAAAAATTTACAAAAGGCAAATAGAGTGGCTATAAATCAATACAAAGAGTAGCAATTTCAGTGGAAGCTAATTAATTATGATGGGGAGGGCTATGGTGGAGCTTATTTTTCAACTATAGAAATATGATCTTCTTACCCTCTTATTTTTTATCCTTATTATGAAAAAAAATCAGGCAAAATATGAGCACAATTGAACAATATTTAGGGGTAGCTTAATGATGGAGACGTTTCTAATGTACGTTCATGATATACGTGATAAATATAGCGAAGGTCTTGTGACAATTGACCACCACCACTCCTTTTCAATTAATTTTTGATATATTTCAGCTGCACATCAAGGTTCATAGGTGGCAGCAATAGACTGTCGGTGCAAACTGCAAAGGCATATGGCAAAAGCTAGATCAGCCATTTTGTATGGATGTGATGTTCTGAGCTCTCCGGTGTAAAACTTTCAAAGCATAAAGTTTGTTGTATTGTAGTATGTTTGTATTTTGAATATTCAACCGTTACCAACACAAACATAGCTAAGTTTTGACAAAATGCTCGAATCTTAATAATAGATTACCAAAACTGCCAAACCAAGCTTGAAAAGTTATTTGAAGAATGGCGACTACTGAAGAAAAACAAAGTGCGAAGGTCACCAACTCAACATGAGAGCTAGCTTTTGATTCCAAACTCAAGGATCTTTTCGATGTCACTCATGCTGATGCATTAACCAAGACGTTGTCAGTATTACAACAAGACATGGATTTTTATAGCCCAGAAAAAAAGGAAGAATTGGGCCAGTGGCTGGAGTAGATAAAACGTTTGTGGTTAAAGAGAAAAATGCATCTGAAAGAGAGGAAAAAATGCATAACGTACGACAGTGATTGAAGCAAATAAGACAGTTAAAATATTCTATAGCTGAACTAGTTTCATTTGCTGATTCTGTAAACAGCTCAGAAGAAGATGGTGATGAAAATATGGAAGCTCAGGACCATGATATATTTCTCTGACAAGGAGTAGAACACGGGTGTCGAGAGATCTGCAAATACAAAGCCCAAGTTTCAATGTAACGTTACCCTTGTTGTTCACGGGGACGTCAAACCTATCTATGATCTACTTGGAAAAGAGAAAGTCGATTACCTGCCAGAATTAGTTTCTGGGAGAGGAGGAGTTTTTCAGTTACTCACAATTTCCAAGTTTCCATCTGAAACAGGCAAAGCTCAGGCTGCTGCTATCTTTGAATATATTAAATACTGGGGTTTAGTCAACAGAATACGCGCTTTGTGCTTTGACATGACCAGCTCAAACACTGGTAATATCGATGGTGCTCATGTCCTAGAGAAAAAGCTTCGGAAGATTCTCTTTTCATCGGCATACAGGCATCATATTATGGGACTGTTAATTAATGGTGCAGTGTTCTAAATGTGTGTGGGGTTCACATCTCCTCCCTGGATTGCACTGTTAAAACGCTTCCAAGAACACTGAGGATTCATAAATAGGCTAATGAAAAGTATAAACCAGCGATTGCAGCTGATATCGCAATTCAAGTAGAAGATATAAAGCAAGGTACCATCAATTATGCAAACAAGCATCTAGGACAGAGTTAGCCAAGTGGTGAATATAAAGAATTCTTAGACGTATGATTATCTTTCTTGGTGCTGCTCCTGCCAGAAGAGAGCGATTTATCAAACCCAAAGCAATGCACCATGTCTGCTGGATATCCAAAGTTATACACAGCCTAAAGATCTGGATGTTCAAGGCTCAATTCGAACTGAATTTTAAAGAGGAGAAAGGATTACGTGATGTGTGTGTTTTAGTAATGCGTGCCTGGATCTCTGCGCCTCTAGCTTTAAGTGCTCTTTACAATGACCTGCTGCTGTTGAAGTCGCTAACTGAATACTCATCAAGCCATTCAGCCATCTCAAAGTTAACATCACGTAAATTTTTCAATCACTTGGGGTATTTGTCAAGAAACTTGTAAGTTTAGCTTTCTTCAACAGTCGTTACATTTCGTCATCCAGAAGAATGATGGTAAGTGACATGCAGAATGAAGGAGACCAAGACCATGATCAAAATAATCCCAAGCGAATCATTGTTGCTCTTCATTCATCCAAGAACAAAAACTTGAAATATTTTGTTACAGCCAAGTCAGTGACATTGTTCTGAATTTTGAAACTTCCAGGTGGATTTCTTGTGGTTCATCGAGACTTGTGAGATGTCACATATGACAACAAGCATTCTATAGAAACAATCAAATCTCTAAAAGTTGTTAATAACCATGCTTAATGTGGAGTGGTACTCATCCCAGAGTACATAGGATTAATAACCCTTTGATGAAATGCGGCTACAATTCCTGCTGCTAGTTGTTGAGGACCATCATAGAATTTACCCTGACAGCAGGAAACAAACTCTGTCCTAGTCTCTGTGAAAGCAATAAATTTAGAATTTGTTATTTTAAGACTGACATCATGAACAATAAACTGAACAAATTATCCAATTCTAAAGTATTTAAATATATACTGACTACTGAGATGTTTATAATAAATTAAATTGTACTCATCATAATTAGTTGAATCTTCATTATTTTTGTAATATTTGAGTCAGTTGAGCTACCTCTAAACATAAAAATGTATTGCTTAAAATTTTAGCAAGTATTTTTATATTAAAAGGAACAAATTAGGGGAGTAAGGCTTTAAAAAATAATTATTTTTTTAACCTTTTAAGCTCCACCCTAGGGAGGGTGGAAGAAAAAAAAGTGGACTGTCTGACTAGATATCTTTGTATATTACTAATTGTAGTATAATATTGTTTACTATTTTTTATTTCATGGGGCCTAATTTCTCCTGGATCGTAACTTCATTATAATATGTGTATAAACTGATTTGAAAATAGCCGGTTATTTAAAGTAATAATAATAATAACTTTAAACGAAATATTATTCATATTGGTTTTCCTACATCCTATAGGTGAAATAACCATACTTGCACGTAAGATATCAGAATAATTATTTATTAAAATATAGTTATTAAATTTATTTATAAAATTTATAGATGTGAGTAGAAGTTTAAATGGCACTTACATGGAAGGTTTTCTTTCCTGGACATACAATTTCAAAACACATGTCTCTCCTCTTCAAATCCCTTTGGATGTAATTGGGTGCTGGACGTGCTTCATATCCATGCAGGTCAATATTGAAGCTAGGTTTAGTATCACGTTCTCCAGAGTAGACTAATAACAGGTGACCGATAAGTCCTGCCCAACATCTCCGATATTGATCCATAAATATGAACCGCTCTTTTCTCAACAATGGTCCAAATTTTGTAGCCAGAGAATGAAGTTCGGCAATATTAAGGTTGTCATAAAATAATAAAAACTCTTCATTTGTCTCTTGAGGTATATCTTTAGTATTAGACATAGAGTTTTCACAAAAATCCTCATAGCATACAGTTTCTTCTTTCTTGCTCTTGTCCAGAGAAAGTGAATCCTGAGTTATATATTCATCATCGATGACTTCACCTGAAACATGTAGACCTGATTTTTAAATTAATTAAAATTTAAAAATTTGACAGAATGAACAATAAAATGCTACACATATTGGAATTCCTCATGTATATATATGACAGTTAATAAACTTAACTATGTGATTACATAACACTGTTTACTTTGGTTTCTCAATACATCGTAATTTTTTTAGCTACTTCCTGACCCACTTGTTACAAGGGTACACGTCGTGAGATATTTCTTACATAACACTGTTTTCATTTTGGTCTCCCAATACCTCAGGCTATATTTTTTCAAAAGTACTCGCTAATTTAATTATTTTTCAATAAGTTCGCTATTGAAAGTAATTGTGCCCCCCTATCCCCGCAAATAATCGCTACCTATAAAAAAAAGTAGGAAACGGGGAAAATAAATGAGTCGAGACACATTAAATACATTTATTAAACACAAGACTTTTTACAAGAATAATGCATATAACAGTTTATACGTTTTTTCAAAAACATATTTCAGATGGGTTAATAAAATCGTTTTGAGTTGGAGGCTATAGGCGGGTAAGATGTATGTGGGAATACACGTATCGGTGAACCAGATCCTCACACATTACCGTCAGTGGTTTAAGTTTAGCTCGAGTGGAGTAAGATGGCCACAGTAGTAAATTAAATACCACAGAGGCTAGTGATGTAATCGTAAAAAAATAAGGAACTTGAAATTTCAATGAATGTTACCACTAAATAAAATTTTATTTTACCGTCTGTCTGTTATTGAGACTAAAGTATATAGCATTTTACATGGTCTAGATTAAAATAATATTATATTTAGTACACAATGTATTCTCTTTCTGTTATATTGTATTGGTTATTGACAGTAAATATGTTTGAATTCACTTTATCGTCCATTGAAAATCACCGTAATTATTCAAATATAGGTATAGGGGACCTAGAGGTGGCAATTCAAAAATTGGTTCAGTACAGACAGGGTAAATACCTGAATTAAAACATAGATCACATTCGGCATCTCGTAAGAGCTTCTTTATCTCAGTTTTTAGGCTATATTATTATCATTAATAGTGATTTTTATCCGGGTGTGAGGGGGGTAAGGGTGGGGGTGTCATTGGGGTAGTGTGGGTGTGTCATTGTTTTGGTTTGTATGGGTTTTATTCATGTCCAAACTTGTTTGTTCCTGTCTCATTTGTTTTTTGCCCCATTTGATTGTATCATTGTGTCACTGGAGGGAGGATTTTGTGTGGGAGTTTTTTTAATATATTGGTTGAGGAGTGTGCGGTGCGGGCGTCGTGACCACGTCCTGCTGCGGCGGGAAACGCTCTTGGTCTGCATCCTTCTCTGCCTGTGATAAATGCCCGTGAGGGCGGGGAGCAAGCAAAAACATCCTCTATCGACGGCTGTCTAACAGAAAGTGTGAGCTACTAGCATGGTCTCCCTGTCACAAGACTCTGAATATATTTTGGTGTCACAAATATTCTCCTTCCCCATATATGTGGTATTTGATTTTTTACCGGTGACGTCATCACTCATTGGGGTGATGTCGCAACTAGAGAGCATTGACACAGCTCTGAATATGCATAACCAGGGGCCTCTCTCCTAATGGAAACCTCACAGTGATTAATAATTCTTGGTTAGGGGCCGCTATCCCCCACAAATTCTATTAAAATTGGTTGTACGGTATATTCCGTCGACATTCGTGGATGTAGGTATACACCATACCAACATGGACCACTGTTCTTGAAGATAAGGTGGCTAGGAGGAGTAAGGTATAAATGTTCCAGCGTTTACGTGGAGTGAGAGAAAGGGAACCGATTTAGTGAGAACTAGTGACAGTACACCTCAGTGGAGATTCGAACCCTTGACCTTCACCACCATAACTAGATGAGTTACACGCACCCTTTCTGGCTAAACGTATATGTATTAATTATGATGGTGTGGTAGGGATGATTAAGAAAATGTTCCAGTATTTTACCTGGAGGGAAAACTACCAACTGTTTACCCAGCAGGGATTCGATTCCATCCTCCCCCACCAGAATTAGATAATTAGATGAGCCTGACATTTAGACGGCGTGCCCACCAGGATTTGAACCTCGATATTTTTCGAAAGGATAGTACTGATAATATCGGTTAGAACGGTCATTCAATCAAATACCTCCTTCCCGTGGTTGAGTGCACCCCGCATTTGCGAGTCCCCTCCGTAGGCTAGATAGCGACATGTGACCAAAGAAACCACCACACTAGCTGCCACTGCCAGTATGCGCCGCTTATCTACAGTGAAATGTAACTAATCTAGAGACTTCATTTGGTAAATTCATAAACGAAGGATTGCCAAAATATTGAGGAATATGAAAAAAGCTAGACAAGAAAATACATGAAAAAGCAAGTAATGTTCCAATTGAGATTGATGAACTGTTTCTACGAAGAATAATTGCAACGCGGGTGAAGTAGTTAAACAAACACAAAATTTTCAAAGATAAAACAAGTTAAATTTATCAATATCTAGTAAAAATGCTAAAATAATAAGTAAATAAATTGTACGGAACTCAGCACGGACTTTCTCGTTCTTTTGTTTAAAAATGGAGATATTTACTCAAAATTAGTAATAT
Organism: Timema californicum; assembly: GCA_902141385.1. NCBI lineage: Eukaryota > Metazoa > Arthropoda > Insecta > Phasmatodea > Timematidae > Timema > Timema californicum. Next base: position 2,109 of record CABFOW010007391.1, on the reverse strand, counting down.
AATATACACTGCCGATCCCGAGAACAAATTTCACTATACAAACGTAAAACTTTATTTACTCACGGTTTTAAATTTTATAATTTTATTTTTTTAAATCAACGTCTTTATTTGTATATTCGAACCAATAAAAAATATCGATCTTGGGTCCCAAGTGTCAAAACTTTGTACTAAAATTTTGACTTCCAGTTAAAATTTTCTGCATTTAATTAGGGGATGCACATCTTATGGTTATCGCATTGCTACTAAATTTCTCTTTTATAAACTTTAACCAATAAACTAGGTAATTATTGACTATTGAGTATAAAATGAGAGCTAGATCATTGCTGTACCAGGGGCGGATCCAAGAAAGGGGTATGGGGGCGCACGCCCCTCTTCAAGAAATTAAACCATTTAAATTAATGTTAGAGTCACTACTAGTTTTATTGTCACGTAATACTATATCACACACATGATTTCATTTTTTAAATTGTTATTGGTAATATTATTAAACGATTAATATACAGTAATTATTATAAATACTTAAGATAAACATATTGCGTAATAAAGTGGGGAAAATAGGCATTCATGAAATTACACAAATTAAAGTTGCGCGCCTCTAACCTTGTTGTAAAAACAATGTTTAGGATTAAATTTATTTTATCATTTTTATTATTATTATTAATAATATTTAGCAGCGCGTCTTAATAACCGTTCGGGCTATACGCTTTTAAGTACAAATTACGCTAATGGATTAGGAATTGGGAAGGTTGAATTAGAGGAAGCGAACACGCATTTGCGTGGAGGGAGAGTGGAAAACAACTTATGGGAAACCATCCTCAGTTCACCCGACTGAGATTCGAACCTCGATCTTCCCGTCCTCAGCAGTCGAGCTCAACACGACTAGCGCATTAGCCAAATACGCCACCGAGGCGGGTATCATTTTTATTATTACTCTACTATTTCAATGATTAATAATAAATAAAGATCTTTAAAATAATTTACTTTTAAATAACGTGGTTTAAACAAAAGCTTTGAATATTACCACACACATAAAGTGTTTGTATGGCTTAGTGGTAAAATTTCGATTTAGAATGAGAAATAACTAGCTATACTATAGAGTGGAGTTAAAGTTCGATTGTTAGAAATCCGAATAGTTGCATCTATTTTGTCTAATTGATTGGATAGCTAAAAAAAACTATTTACATAAAAATTGTTATAATTTTAAAACTTATTTCCCTCTTAATAATCACTATTTGTTGATATTCTTATTATTTGCGTATTATTAATTTCAATACTCATCGCAAATTTCGAGTTATACCCTTCATTAGAGGATTATTCTCAAGTTTAACGTTACACTGAAAAATTGCTCAAAAATGTACTACCAAATATTAAAGTATTTTTGTATCAACATTTCTTGAAGTGCCNCCCCCCGCCCCCCCGATCCGATCCCGATGAGAGCACCCGTGTCCCTCCTCCCTCACAAAAATTCTGGATTCACCACTGTGCTGTACAAACATTTCCCCTAAGAGGTTAAATGATAAACATCAACTTCTTGACAGATTTACCTATTTGCATACTCTATGGCATTAGAGAATTATTGCATTTAAACTTAAGAAGTATCTCTTCACTACTAGAGCTTACAAAATTGTATTAATATAGTTGCCAATATCTCAGAAACTATTGGTTTTATAAAATATACTTCAAATATAAATTTTTATTTTTTATAATACAAAAATTAAACAATGATAAGTTGTTTAGTAACTCAAATAGTTGCTGAGATATAGAAATTTTAGCTTCTGTAAGGAGCCCTAAAAGTAATTTTCATGGGAAAATAAAAGAGCCGTTTTGTTAGTAATATTAATCAACGCCTAGATAAGAATTTTAAACAAAATAGTTATAGCCGATTTTGAGAAAATTGAATTTTTCTTATTTCATCCTTTAGTGAGCTGATCTTAATTTTAGGGTTAGACATACACACAGACAGACAGCGTTGCAGTAGTGTAACTGATTTGATAGCCCACTCGAGATAGTATTGTGATTTCTAGTTTTCCCCCTCGAGATAGTATTGTGATTTTTACCGTTATTCCCCCTCCCCTACCACCTCCCAGGCCTACCAACTCTGACATGTTG
>CABFOW010007390.1:0-24457 GCA_902141385.1 Timema californicum | reverse complement strand
CTATATTACTTTAAAGAAAAATTACCTTCATCCATGACTTTTTACATAATTTAGATTAATCCAAATCAATACATTACAACAGTGATGTAGAAATGAACAAACCCCACAAGTGACCTCCTTGTAAATAATATCCCACATCAATATTCAGGGTATCCTTAAAATATACATGTTTAAGTTTAATGCATTACACCAGTTTTATACAGTCATGTAATTATGCATTATTATACAGTGTTTTGAGTTTTTGGAAATTGTTTTGTATTGAAAATGTGTAAATGTTCATAAAATGAAGGATTTAAAATATCTGCTCAAACATTATTTAAACACTTAATGTTATTTAATAACTAAAATAAACAATATTAAGTATATTTTATCGTTTACATGAACCTGGTTATGTATTTAAAAATATAGTTAGTAAAAATGTTTTATCATTAATCCATCATAGCTGTCCCATCAATATGAAAGTTTTGAGGGTTATAATGTTTCTAGTGACTTTAAAATATTCATTTGATTGACTGCCCCCCTCCCTCAGCCCCTTGTGTGGAAATTAAGTGGCAAACTACATAATATTAGGACATTTCTATGGAAAAATTAGGAGTGATTGTCCCAAATTATCAGCAATATTGAAGGATATATGTGTGCTACAATCATGGTTATTAATAGCCAGCTACTAGATAATGATACTATTGATTAATATTTGATATTTTTTATCAAGCTTTTTTTGGTTACTCTTTTAAGCTCGATGCGGATTTTTAACATGTTAATATCAAGCGAGAAGTAATTGCTCACATATTGTTCAGAACATAGTTATTTTTTCAACTGCTATTATTTTTTATCACTCATCACCTTCATAAGGGCACCAGTTCAAATGTTCATTTTTGAAATGTATCATCATACCTGTAAGCCGAACAGGTAGCAAGATGTGGTGATAAAATCAAACTGTTATATAACAATGTCAGGGTGTGTTGTGCCTTGTACTCAACAATGATAGTCTGTTTGAAGTGCTCATATTTAATATAAATACTGGTAAGTTTTTTGGTCTATGAGTGCATGCCTCTGTGCATATTTGTCCAGTTTACTAAGATAACAAGATAATAAAATGAATTTTAAAATTAAAACAGATGTTATACTTGACAAAGCCATGCCAACACTTATTTAATGGCAGCACATTGAATGTACCCGTTTTATTAATATTTAAAACATCTGCTGAACTAATTTTTTAATTTCTTAAACAGAAAGTTTTCAAAACTTCGAAAATTTATGGAGAAACTGGAGAACTGTAACTATGCTGTGGAATTGGGAAAACAACTGAAGTTCTCCCTTGTGGGAATAGCTGGTCAGGATCTCAATGATGGAAATGCAACCTTAACACTAGGTTTGTCTTTTTCACTTTGTTTTATTTCAATACCTAGACTGAATAAAATGAAATTGTCTTATTTTGGGGGGAGTTTTGGTAAAATAAACTATGAAGAACTTTTATACTTAAATAGACTGATGGAAATATTATACTTCAATGTAACCATTTCATCTCCTCCTTCTTGTCATATCACTTCCTTTTATTGTACCTTAACAAGTTCATATTTTGAAGATAGAACTTGGTTAATCATCATTTAGGAACTTGATATAGTCATAGCTATTGATTTGACTAGTTCATCATAAAAAAATTCAGCACTGGCTCACCATTTATTAAACTTAATTTTATTCAAAATTAAGTTATCCAATATGAATGGAAGTTAATTAAAACTAAATCGGTTTATTTAAATTTTTATATCTAGATATCTAGATGGACATTTAATACAGATTTTAGATTTGAACTATGCATAAGCTTTTAAAATATATAATTAATTGTTATAGTTTGAACTTCAAGATTCTTGATTTTGTTGAAATTTTCAGCGCTTATTTGGCAGTTGATGCGTGCTTACACATTATCAGTTCTCACACAGTTGGCTAATACAGGAAGTCCTATTGTAGAAAAGGAAATTGTAACATGGGTGAATAGTAAATTGTCAGCAGCAAATAAAAAGAGTTTTTTGAAAAGTTTTCAGGTAAGAATTATTTTTATTATCTGATTTTACAATACACTGATCATAATTTATTAACTCATCATTATTGATAATATATTTTCTATTGTTACTTTTAAATTGATTGTGTTTAACAATTTTCTTACTTTAATTTCCTATCAGTCCTAGTTTTTGTGTGCATAGTTTAAACACTTTTAATATGAATACTTTCTATCCCAAAACCATAGTTTTCTTGTTTATCAAAATTTTCAATGTTACTAGATAATTCTTCTCGGCGAATCATAATTTTTTTTAAATGTTATTAATTTTGTATAAACAATTCAAAAAAGGAAGGCCATAAACAAAAAGATAGTATTTAAAGGACAATGTTAGCAAGATAGAACAAAATATCAAAAATAGGAATATCAGGGAACTTTATTTAAGTATTAATGGATATAGGAAAAGTTATCAAGCTAGGTACAATTAAGTAATAATAATATTTAGCACCGCGTCTTACTACCCGTTCGGGTTATACGCTTTAAGTACTAATTACTCTAATGGATTAGGAATTGAGAAGGTTGTATTAGAGGAAGTGAACCCGCATTTGCGTGGAGGGAGAGTGGAAAACCATTTAGGAAAAACCAACCCCAGTTCACCCGACCGAGATTCGAACCTCGATCTCCCCGTCCTCAGCAGTCGAGCTTAACACGACAAGCGCGTTAGCCAACTACACCACCGAGGCGGGTAGCCAAGATAAAGAAAACATTTGTTTACTGTTTTATTTGACATTAATTTCTAAGAATAGGATAGGTGGCATCCTTTTGTATGTGCAGCAATGAACTTTTGAGTTCCTAATAACATTGAGTAAGTAAATTATCAGGTTAGTATTATTTTTCTCTGGATTAAAGTTGAATTTGAGTTATGATAGAATGTATTCTTTAAGATTCCTTTTCCTGAATCATTCTTTTGTTTTTTAAATTAATAGTATTCATTTTTATAAACATCACATAAGACTAATTTATTTTTAAGTGAGCTAAACTATTAATGATAATAAGTAATATTGTAGGAATAAGACTTGAATAGGAGCACTCTTTTTTATTATCAATCAGGCTACTCCTATGAGTGCCATCTGTCACTCCTACCATGCTTGAGCTAACACAAAGCACCAATCTTTTTAAGAACGTTCAACCCACACGCTTGTTTTTATGCTCTCATCCTAGCACACTAAAGTCTAAAGAGTTCTCTCTAAAAGAGACTTATAGGGCTAATACTAGTAGTCTTCCATTTTAAAATGTTTACCAGCATTATCCTTCATCATGAAACACCTTTGAATTTTGACCAAGCTTATTGTTGCTTTACTTGATAGATAGTTGGATATCAGGACTGCACTATGAGGTATTAAAGGCAGAAGTGTACCATGCACCTCAAGTATATATAGCAGTTTTATTTGTGATAGAGAGATTGAATGTGGGGAATGCCAGGCCTCCACCGTGGTTCGGATTCCACGTTAAATCTGTAGGTCCTCCATTTCATCTCACAATCACCCTATCATTACACATTAGCGTAATTGCGTATAACCTGAACGGGTAGTAAGATGTGGTGCTAATAGTAATTTGTGATAGAGGGTAAAATGCACTCCAGCAATGTGCACTTCTTCTTATTAAAAGGGAATATTTTTAAAAATTCAAAATAATGCTCAATTTGGAAAGTGGTAGATGGAAGTGTGAAGAGAGTATGGATAAATAGAGAGGGAAGCTTATTTGTTTCTACAAAGGCCTAACCTAACTATCCCTTTAGGTTGGCTTCTTAACTTTACATTTTAACATTTTCTCTATTTACAAATTACATTTAATTTGTATTCCTTGGATAAAAATAATCTAGTTTACTTAAGGTTATTTGGAGTTTTATTTAGATAATATAAAGTGATATAATTTATTTTGTTGTGTGACACATTTGGTCAAAATAGGTCGATTTCCTATATTATTTGGTACCTATTAATATGCCAAATGAAAAGTACTTCAGCTGTTGGAAAAACTTTTGTCGGTGGTAATTATGCTGTATTTAGTTTTAATGTTCTCTCAAATACTCTTCCAAAGACTGATAAGCTTTAAATCTAGTAGAAGCCTTCCAATTTTGAAATAACTGGCTAAATTATAAATTTTTAAGCATCAAACGTTATATGCTTTAATTTTTTTATAACAAATATTTAATAGAATATGTGACACTGATTTTTTTTAAATCGACTTGCATACTTTGCCTTCCTAGAAATCACTATAATATTGTACACAAGGAAGATAAGTAAACTAAAGTGTTCTGACAATTGAAACACGCTAGTATTTAGTGTGTTTAGATAAAAGGTATTGAACTCCTCCATCAAGTTTAATAAATGTACATTTCAATTTGCTATAGGCTGTATGATGAGTGTTGTTAACTGGTTGTGTAAAGGTTTCTTCACTTATCTAGGAGTTAAATTTTTTGCATTCAAATTTGTCTCTAAGTTTAAGTATGTTAAAGATTATCCTATAAATTTTCAGACAATATATTGTGTAATTAAATAAATGATTATAAAGAACAGATAAGGTTAAAATTACTAATTCACATTTATATGCCACATGGATTCTTTCTCGGGAGGTAGTAGACTGAAAAGTGAGTTTGCTTCAGTGGTATCAACTTTGTTGTTATTTAAGGTTGAAAATTTATTTGTTAAGCTAAAAATTCTCTTTAGCTTGTGCTATTATATTTTGATGGCAGGTGGTGTTGGGATTGCAATAGGGTTTTATTATTGGCTAGGTAATTAATATTTATGTCGGGTGATTTTCTAGACTTCTACTTAACTATAGCATAATGGTAAATGGCACATCATTAGATCAAAGTCCAGAAAACCGCCCAGTTTAAGTATCTGTTAATTAACCCATATTTAAACCTTTTTGCAAGACTAGTAACATTCAAGCAGAAGCAAAAAATAACTTATTCCTCCAGAAAAGTGTTTATCCTTTTACAACTAAAATCGAATCACTGAATTTAACTTCTTGTTCACTTTATTAGCTCCTGAGGAAGATGCTATGTGCCATTGAAATATGTCTTTTTAAATGTATTGATATTTTTATTTCAATTTGTAACACATTTTCTACGATTAAGTCAGATCTATTTATATATTATAACATTCTTAATGCAATTTTTAATTTATACATACGAAGAAATGTATTAAAATAGTCGGCTTTCTCACATAAAAATAATTTATAACAAACTTTTTTTTATATATTTATTTTTTATTTTTAGGATCCCTCTCTAGCTGATGCCAGAGTGGTTATTGACTTGCTTGATGCTATCAAACCTGGAACCATTCATTATGAATTTGTAAAAGAAGGTGGATCTGAAGAGGTAGGCAAACCTGTTCATTTAAATTTAAATAAAAAAATCTCTAAAGAAAATGTTCAATACATTTGGATCTAGATATAAATTATAAGGTGTTCCATAAATAATTGGCATTATGCTACTGATATTGTAAAATTCGGGAGGCAGCAACCAAATTATGTGTGGGTAGTTTACTGGTACTGAATACAAACCAAATTATAATATTTTAAAATTTTGTTCTTTAAATCTAATGATACCCATTCGCATTGACCTCTATACATTGTTTATTAGCAGATTTCAACAGATGGCTTTTCCAATGAACTAAATATATTTTGGTTTGTATTATTGTTATTCTGGTCGTTTTTTTTCATAAGATAGTCAACTAAACAGTATATAATTCTCAATAAACGTTGGTATGTTCTACGAGACACTTTTTTTTTGTTATTATTTGCCGTTTTTACAGTGCATCTTGGTATTCAGCAAAGTAATTGGAGCCTGGCCTGATGGTTCAATACTTTCTGGAATATTGGCTCTTAGGTGTTTGCATGGTTCAAGGCGTCACTCTTGTGTTTTACTAGACTGCCAATGATAGGGAGATTTGGTTTTGAATCCTGGTCAAGTGTACAGAGGTTGCTTTATCCAAAATGGGTTTAACTCCTTCCACACATATGTGGATACAATTAATCTACATTCAACCTTGCTTACTCCTAACTCATTAGCGTAATTAGTACATATATGTTTAACCAGAACAGCTAGTGAGACTGAGTGCTCAAAAGCATAATTGATAGGAATAGTAGTGCTTGCTGGTAAATTTCCTTAAAATATGCCTTACCTTCTCTATGGATATTTTTAATTTTAGTACATGCAACTGATATTCCAAATACATTTCCTTTATAAGTGATAAACGTCATTGAAAAAATATATTGAAGCATTTAATCTTCTAAGTGTTTGTAGGAACACAAACCTAAATTGTTGATTTTTGTGTTTTAGGAAAATCTTATAAATGCTAAATATGCTATTTCAATGGCACGGAAAACGGGTGCGAGAGTGTATGCACTACCAGAAGACATAACAGAAGTGAAACCCAAAATGGTGATGACTGTATTTGCTTGTTTAATGGCAATGGATTATATACCAAACATGGATGCTAAGCATTCTTAAAATACTAAAGCCTGAACTAACATAAGAGTTTATAATAACTAAAATTGACTACATTTAATCCACCTTTATATATTTTCACCATACATAATATTGTAAATTTGTTCTAGTGTAAAGATAGAATGAGTAAAAATATCCTCTATTAATTATATATATAAAAATCAATCAATAAATAAATAAATTCTCATGTAACATATTTAGCACTAATGTAGAAATAAAAAGTTGACCCCTTTAGTTCTATGTAGCTCCTATGTAAATATTTCAAATATATTTTAATATAATTTAACTTTAAGATAGCAGCATACACTATTATATTCATACATTTTGAAAATGTGTTCATTCTAATAAAAGTGTTATAAATAATAAATAAGATGAAAATTTGGACATTTTGTATTCCCTTTTTCTATACTTATAAATATATGTAAGTACCATTTATTTATCCTGAAAGGTACATATTAATTAGTTTATAAGATAATATTGTAGTGTTAGGGTAGCCATGCAACTGGAGAACTTTGTTATGTTTGGTAAAAAATGGAAAAATCTATAAAATTTGAGAATTAAAATATTGAAATATTTGTGGATTTGGGATATTAAACCGTAAGTTTTAAATAGTAGGCCCTTGCATCTAAGAAAAATCTAGCTATTAAGTATGCTAATTTGAATACATGAATCATTTACCCTCCAATGTATTATCCTTGAAACATCTGTGTTGGTTGTGTAAAAATTGCATACATTACCCCATCAAAGTCAAACCATCATGTTCTTCGTACCAATGACATGACTTCATACTAGTCAATTTTATGAAAAATGAAATTTATTTGCTCAATACTATTCCCTTATGTGTCTGTATAAATGAAAATTTCTTCTTGATATCGTGGAATTTCCTATTATAATAAGTGGCAACCCTGTCTGTAATCGATCAAGCTAATCCTGATAACCTTTCAGGATAAACAGTGTGTACATTAAAGTCTGTACAATAAATAAATATGCCAATTTATAAGAGTATTGTTAAGTAGAAATGTATGTAGTATCATAATTTAAATTAATATTCTGAAAATGTGTTCATTTTTATTTGTATTCTTTAACTATTTAATTTATGGGTATCTTGTGACTAGGATTAGTGAATATACAGTTTACTGGAAAACTAATTGAAAAAAAAACTTGTAGACAATTATTTTATAGCCCACAGTGATTTATTTTACTTCTTAAATAATATGCAAAATAAGGACTTTGTTCACGCACCAAACACAATAAACATATACGTATTAAAATAGAATAGATTTAAAAAATAGATAAGATAATTAGATATGACCCGAAAGAACATTAAGGTGTTTGAAACAATGAAGACTAATTAGAACTTGTTTGGCAAACATTTATATCTAATCTAGAAAACCATAAAATAAGTGGAAACAAATTGGTATAAGAAGCTTTTTGCAATGAAAATAAATTTCAAAATTCCAGTCATTCAAGATTATCTTTTCACATTTTACTAAAAGAGCAATTTTCCTGATGCATTCTGAATCACTTAATTTTGTCGTGTATGAAAGTGCTTTTTAAGTTATATTTATTTAAATCTATATAGAAGAGGAAATTTATCATTTAAAGCAAAATTCTTTTGAGATGGATTTTGACACAAATTTATGAATTCATTTATTTTTTGAACTGCGGATAGTAAATACTTATTTTGCCAAACACTACACTTGTAAAGTAACTTTTTAAATGCAAAATATTTACCTTGTGTTCTAGAACAACACCCATTTGATGGCTTTAATATAATTGCAACGGTTGCCAATCAGTTTTATCTGCCCTTTATAATTCATGTACACAGTCTGTTTTATTTTGGTCTTATAAATTCTATATTCTTTTTCTCTTTTTGTGTTCAAATTATCCTTATTATCTTGCACTTGGAATGAAAAAAATATATATGTATTGAGACTTAAGATATAATTAAGTATTAACTATATAGACTTTGGGTACAGTTGAATATATTTTCATGCTCTTGAGGTGCAAACGCTTATCAGGTAACCCTGTTCTCGTGTTTTTGAACAATGTTTAAAAGTAGTTATTTGAGAGAACCATTTTACATTATCTACTTATTTGTAAAATATAAATTCAAAATTAGGGCTGAGCTGATGCGAATTATTGTTTGGTTTTTATTATGAAGCCAGATATTGGTGACCTCCAGTGTTGAGCTGGTTGGGAGATAATCTTGTCTTTTGTCTGTGGCTAAGAGAGGGAGGAAGGGCTACTGCTTGTCTTAAAAAAAAATATCTTTAATATCAAGAGCTTAAAAACTATACAATGGTTAAAGGACATCTTTATCTCGATACTTACATTTATTTATCTCATTAATACTTAGAAAATTATTTAAAATAAATGTCATCATTTATGGCTTTAATTTATTTTTCAAAATATAAATAGGAAAAATGATTAGCAACTCTTAATATAAAAAGGATCAAGACAAAACTACACCTTTGGCATATGAATATCCATGTGCTAGTTTTATTCTGCTGTTATTATTCATTACTATTATTATTTCTTATTCTAAAATAAAAATTCTACAAAAACCTATTGCAAAGTTCAGTATATTTAAGTGCATTCATTTGTATTTAAAAATCATATCTTAATTAGCTTTAAACTTCTATATCAATCTACCATCTTAAACAAAATAAAAATGACACAAGTGAACACTTATTGTTTCTGGGTTTTGATGTTGTGTATGTATAAAACAAAAAAAACTGAATGATCGGCAAAGGTAAAATCCACAACAAATTAGAATTGGCCTGAGAAGCAAAATAGCTTATCTGCTCAGCCCTTTTTAAAATATTTGAATTTGAAGTTATAATTATGACTATTTTAGTGTATGTGGTTTCTTTTATAACTATACGCCTTGAAATCAGACAAATATTCTGAAATGGTCAACATTTGCTCTCCAATGTGTTCTTCTGTTTGGATAATAAAATTAAAGTGTTTCAACAACCTCATGTTTAGACAAGGGGAAAGTTTATTCCAGCTGGTGTGTATAGTACATATATTTGTGTCCTAGACTAAGTTTATTTCTAAGTCACAGTCTGAAACTCCTTTGTATTGAAAATTATATGTACATATTTATGTGTGTATTTTGAATATCCATCCAACTACACCATTATATAATAATTTGATTGTCTACGATTTTAATGATAATTTTAAATTTTTTTTGTTAAATCTATGTGTTAAGTTCACAAAAGTTTCACAGACCTTTTCAAGTTTTCTTTAAGAACATTGAGTGCAATAAAATATCCATTTATTTTATAGAACATACTGGTATAATAACTATTTTATCTTTATTCTTCTCATTTTTTTAGAATTAAATAGATTTTCTTAAGACTTAACTTTTATTTTGTCGCTTTGAACCATTGATTGTAAGATATCACTTCTTTTTTTCATTACTCTAGAATGCTTTAACCAAAAGAGTTTGTGTTAGTGCTTGCATTTCAGATACGAAGAAAAAAATAATTAGGACTTTATGAGTGCACCTCTAGTTAGTTGAAGCCATGAGAATGGGTTAGCTATACAACTTTGAGAATTCCTTTTTTTATACTTTGTGTATTAGTTACATATTTTGATAAGCTGTATGATATGTTAAATAGTTGGCTCCAATATAGGCACTAATATGAAAAGTGGAGACAATTTTCTTGTTTTATTTTATTGCTATTTTTATTGTAGCTTGTATGTTACAATGCTGGCCTCAGATAAAGTCAGCGCTTGTGAACTAGCTCATGCACACTAGTCCAAAAGATGCCTTTTAAAGTTTATTGAAATAATGATCTATTATAAATTGAAGTAACGGGACTTTGGAGATGATAAACTGACCACAAAAAAAATATTGAGCAAGATCAGGATAGACATATCAAGAATAGCTTTAAAATGTTTTTAAATTGGGATGGAACTCGAATTATGAAAAATATTAATCTTTTGTACAGGTCTTCAGATTTATTATGGATAGATACACTTGGAATAAATGGATAAGTGTGAACTTTATGAATGGGGTAAATACATTATGTGCTCAAACTAGTTTTCAATCCGGCCATTTTCTATTTGATAGACTAAAGTGCCTTGTTTTATACATCACTAACACTTTTGCCTAAAGATGAGTTAAGTAACCATAAACATTTTTCATGATTCAAGCTTCATCAGAAATTAAAGAGCATTTCAAGTGTTTTTTGACACATGAACTATCTTTCATATCCTAAAGCTAATTAATTTTGTCACTTTTTATTTTCACTTACATCAAACCATTTGCAACAAATAAACATTTCTTCTCATAGTCAGAATTTCTGTACTTAAAAAGTTTTGCAGAAATTATTTTTGTTTATTGACAAGGCAAAATTCAATTAAACTCTTTATTTTTGGCGGTTGATTCACAACTTTAATACATCTATGGCCAAATCTTATGTAGAAATCAAATTGAAATGGACAAACTAATACGCATCTTTTTCACACCATAACAATCTTAGTATTTATTTTTTGTTTTATATAAAAAATAATAACTACCACTATTAACTGATTGTAAATAAACCAAGAAAAACTAGAAGTAAAATCAGTTGTTAATCTTCTTATAAAATTGTGTTTTATATATATTGAGGTTATTTGGAATAAAGCACTAGGCTAAATCATGGTTTAAATTAGGAAGGATAGCCAGCACACTTACCTTGGTGATACTGGAGAAGAAATTGTTTAGATAAAACACTAAAAAAACACATTTTTAAGGAAAACCTTTCACTGTCGCAGACCACTTCATCAATGACAGTGAAAGCTTTTCCTTAAAAATGTGTGTGTGTTTTTTAGTGTTCTATCTAAACAATTTCTTCTCCTGTATCACCAAAGTAAGTGTGCTGGCTAACCCTCCTAATTTAAACCATGTTATATATTTTGCTAATTCTATATGAGTAATGCTCATCATAACAAAATATGACTGGTCAAAGTCTGCTGCCAAATCTTCAAGACTTAAGTACTTGCCTTTTACACATTAAAAAAAAAATGGAATGCAATAACTTATAAGAAGCTTTCATGGTAAACTTTTGTATTAATGTTTTATTGTTGTAATAAGATTAGTAGTTTTTCCATCCAAATGTTTTTTCTTACTATTTGTGTATTTATTTTCAACTGAATATATAATAATTTGCTTTCACTGAAAATTCTTCTAAGTGCTATTTAATTTAATGTTTTCCCTAAAAATAGTTGAGATGTATGTAGTGTCTTTTAGATAAAAAGTACATGAAGTACAAAGTATATGAAGGATTTTCAAAAATAAAAAACTTTTATGTTCAAGCATTATGTAAAATTTCTTAAAAAAACTGTTAGAATAATTTAGAGGTTCTTTTGTCGATTTTGTAAAAAAAACATGTTTTTGTAATACAATTAATCTTGAAAACCTAAATTAAAAGTATAAAAGCTTTGTCTATCACAGAACTAATTTATTTTCAAATACTTGTAATGGTAAGTAAGACCTTTATCTTTTCTGTTTTTAAAATAAAATCTGGGTCTACAATTTCCCTAGCTATATTAATAGATAAATCGTTAAATTTTTCTTTCATTGAAATGAATTATTCTCTACATGTACTTTTTACAATCTGAAGTAATATAACACTTCTATTATTATTCAATGTCTGAAGCTGATTTAGAATTAAAATTCAATCAAAATTACAATAAGACTAAATTGGAAGAAAAGAAACAAACAAAATTCATTTGTGCCATTTCACATGATACATTTTTTTCATTGCATGTCATTTTTAACATGTGTCAAGACCACCACAGATTTTTTCAAACTATGTTGTTTTAAATGGATTTTTTCACTATATGAATGGAAACTAAAATTGACACACAAGAATTGAAATTAATTAACATTAAGTTTGATTTTAAAGCTGTGTCCACTGGAGCACCTCAATGAAACTTTTGTGTTTCACAATGTTGTAAGATGTTTTACATTAGAAAATTGACTAATCAACTTCAGCCAACACTGGAAGAAAGTTGTTGCATCATTTTGGTGTTTGTGTTCTATAATTAAACCTATATGTAACACTGTCTTCTCTACACTAAAGAAACAGTTTGTAGCAAATGTGGGACGAAAAAAATATTTTAGTGGAAGCCCTGCACTTATATTTAATGTCTTTGGGATTCTAAAGACACAGTTGTATATACTTATCTATTAATTGATTTTATCATTTGTGCCATTTCACATGATACATTTTTTTCATTGCATGTCATTTTTAACATGTGTCAAGACCACCACAGATTTTTTCAAACTATGTTGTTTTAAATGGATTTTTTCACTATATGAATGGAAACTAAAATTGACACACAAGAATTGAAATTAATTAACATTAAGTTTGATTTTAAAGCTGTGTCCACTGGAGCACCTCAATGAAACTTTTGTGTTTCACAATGTTGTAAGATGTTTTACATTAGAAAATTGACTAATCAACTTCAGCCAACACTGGAAGAAAGTTGTTGCATCATTTTGGTGTTTGTGTTCTATAATTAAACCTATATGTAACACTGTCTTCTCTACACTAAAGAAACAGTTTGTAGCAAATGTGGGACGAAAAAAATATTTTAGTGGAAGCCCTGCACTTATATTTAATGTCTTTGGGATTCTAAAGACACAGTTGTATATACTTATCTATTAATTGATTTTAATTCTCTGAACTCCATTTAAATGCTGACGAACTAAATACTTGTGCAACTTTTAATTACAACTTGTACCACTTTACTTTTGCAATCATGTTGCTGTTGCTATCAGCTGCTCTATTAATCCAGTATAGACGCAGCTTAGCATACTTCCTAAACATCTTCAGCAGTCACTGGCAGCAAGCAGTAACACACTACTTCACAAAGGAAGATACAGAGGGAGGACTTTAGCACTAGTGGTTTATATTGTAACTTTGTTTTCTTGGTGCAAGGTCATGTTTTAGTCCTTGTCCTCTGGCTTCTCACCCTTCAAAACCTGGAAAATGTATACAGAGACTTTGATAGGTTAAGTGTGCCTTAATTTATGACAGTATGGGAAGCACCACATCAGTCGGCAACAAATTTTTCAGTGAGTGAATTCAAAAAGGGGTTTTGGTTTTACTCTTTTTTATTCTTTGATCTAACATGTGAGACATTTGCCTAGACTTGATTCACCTCTATCATGTGAAGACATCTACATACCTAATGCTATATTCAGAAGCATCACATTGTAGAGTATGGATGAAATGGTTTAAAGTATCTATCTGGAAACTTCTCTGTAGAAAGTTGTTCTTGTGAAAAAACCCTAGAATCAAAATGTGTCGTAGACTTGACACGTGTGAGAAAATGTATGTGCCAAATTACCTTTAATACTAGCAAAATTGACTTAATATAACTTATCAAAAATTATATATTTTAAAGTAATTGTTTTTTTATTTGATCAATTTAACTATTCCAAAAGGGTTTTAAATAATTTAAAAAAATGTACCTTACTCAACTTATTTTTTTAATACATAAACCATCATCCGCATTTATTTATCACAGCCAACATCCTAATTTGTTAATTTAATAATGTCTCTAGTGTAGTAAAGGGTTCTTCACATTCTATTATGTTTACCTCACATTGGGCTAGTAGCTTATGGTGTTAAAGTCTCAAAGTTTTAGCCTTACACTTTATGCATCTTGGTTTCTTGAGTTGTGTCTTTGTTTGCTCGTGGCAGGTTTTCTTTACCAGCATCCTCTGCCACATGAAAAACTTTGTCACTTTCATCATCTTTTAGACGACTGAATTGTATCCATTCTGAATGGTATTCATTCAGACAGTTCTTAAACAAGCACCACAAATAAAAAGTTTGATTTGTATCCATTATCATAATACCCACATAATCCTGAATTGTATATATTCTGAATGGTCTCCATTCAGACAATTTTCAAATAAATGACTTTAACAAAAATCCTGATTTGTATCCACTGTAACTATTTGCATTATATCCACAAAATTCTGAATGGTCTCAATTCAGACATTTTCTTAAACACGCATTACAAATAAAAAGTCTGATTTGTATCCATTTTCATAATGCCCACTAGAAATATTTGCATTATACCCACAAATCCTGATTTGTATCCATGTAATCAGGTACCACTTGTCTGATAGATGGCAGCATAAGCAACTCGCCTTAACTCATTCCATGTTTATTAGAGAGCACACTTATCTTTAACTCATTCCGTATTTACTAGAGAGCAGCACACACTATATTAATATAAAAAATATAATCTTTTTACTTATTTTCTTATTACTTTAAAATCTAAACAGGGATTTTAGGACTTATTTTTATAAACATTACAGAATATATCTGTGTATAAGGTGCTTGTTCTATAGACATATATAACCCTAGTATCATCTTGTTGGCAATCCTGTATTTAAATACTATTATTATAACAATTGACAGCAGTATCTACTTAAAGGCCCGTTGACACGGTATTAGTTGACTAATGCAAGTACATTAATTTGGCTGTGTGCGCACAGCTTGCACCAAGTAAAAAGACAAGCAGGCTAATAACAAACAAGTTTACTTGCAAGTGAAAAGGTTGGTCACCTTCCAACTTTACTAATGCAAGTAGACAATTCAAAATGACGGCGACTAAAGAATTGGTTGTACGGGGGACACATATTTGTGGAATGTTATGAGAAGAATGAGTTTTTGTAAAATTTTAAGCACTGAATTTATAAAGATAAGAATGCAAGAGAGATTGCACTAGAGGAAATTGTAAAGTTATATCAGGTTTACATATTCTCTAGAAGTTTCCAAAATAAAATTTTAGGCCTACGTAAATATTGCAAATGTGCCTTGTGAGGGATATAATTTAATATCGGTAAAGTAGGTGACCTGGCGGTCTAGGGGTAAGGTGTCAGACTTCTATGCTGGCGGCCGGGGTTCAATCCCCGGTACCGGCATAGATTTATCTGATTACCAAACCCTTCCTTCACCTCTGACAAGACATCTTGTGAATGTGAGGAATGCCAGGCCTCCACCGTGGCTCGGATTCCACGTTAAACTGTAGGTCCTCCATTTCATCTCAATCACCCTACCATTACACATTAGCGTAAACAAGCGTGATGCTGGGCTGGAACTATCAAGCACTCCAGGGATGTGGACTGTCTACGGTAGGAAGTGACCAGAGAAGAAAAAGAAAATGGGACTCCTACAAGAAAAAGATATAAACTGATTGTGTAGATGACGGCACCAGGTATAAATTAGGTTAAGTTAGATTGAAGTCCAACACAGACGTATCAAAATGTAAATAAATGTATATAGTCAAAATAACTTAAATAGGGACAAGTATAGCTATAAGCTATTATAAATTAAATAATGGTATTGATATATAATAGACTTAGCTGCTAGAAGGCCCAGGTCGAGGAAAATAGGTAATGATCATTAACAGGACAAGTAGTATTAGTAGTAGTATATGTATGTGTAAATATTTTAAACCCACTATATATAAGGCATAATCTAATATGAACAGAGCAAAAACCTCCTGATTTATAGTAAAATAAGATGTAAGGACAAATGTATAAGGAAATTGAAAACAAACAAAAAAAGCTTTTTCATGGAAACCACTTTTTTAGTGGCACGTACGTGGTGCGATGGAAGTGCTGGTAACGCGCGGCTGTTTGGGCACCAACTCAGTCTCCCTACCTAACAAAGACAGCCAATCTCTACTTGAGAGTGAACTAGGTTGATTGTGCCTTGCTAACATTTAATTTTTCATTCGAGAATAGTGTTGGATAAGGAATTGCCCAATACAGAGGATTTTGTAACAGGGATTGAAAAGTGGATGGCACTATGATCATCAAATAAGGCATGAAACAGCCCCCGATTGGGTGTTTTAAAGAGCTACTTAGCAAGTTACTTTTAATACATTTATTATTTGAAAAACATCGTTAAAAGATCTTTTTCCACTTTCACTTGAAGATTGATTTTTCAAATTCTAGAAATAGCTTGTGTAGGCAAGATTTAAAGCGCTCTTTAGCAGCACCACTGACGGCCATTAGTAGCACCACCGACGTCCACTAGCAGTGCCACAGACGGCCGTTAACAGCACCCAATTAAGAGCACTACTAACAACCATTAGCAGTACCCCATTAGTGGTACATCCGACGACCATTAGAAACACTATCGACGGCAGTTGGCATCACCGCGTTAGCAGCCCCACAAAAACGAATCCGACCGAATGGACTCTTAATGCTAAGGGTACTACAAGGTATCTAACTGAAAAACCTAGTAGACTTTAGAAATCTCAAATTATTTACGAAGGAAATATTCAAATAAATGCTTCACCGTTTTTTTTAAATTTAAATTAAAAATATATATTTTTTGACAAATTAGAAAACAGCTCCTACTATTCGTCAAAACTACGTTAAAAATATTTAAAAAAATAGTTAATAATTTCTGAAATAGAGCATAAAAAATAAACTACAACGCACATCAGTATTTACTATACATTAATAGAGACTACTAATTTATTAATTAAAATAACGAAATATTGGCACCTTAAACTGGTATCCTATAGCTCTGTATTAGATTAATATAGTTTAAAAACAATCAATCTGAATATAACGGCAGAACCAGGTTCCACGACCATGCAGGGTCTCTTTTCACACCTATAACTATTATTGCCACCATGTGTGCTCATGCCGCAGATTCAAATATAGAAACTGTGGCCCCCTAAACATGGCGGTAGTGTAGAGGAGTAATATCTAACTTTAAATACATATCATTCGATAATAACGGCAGACCCAGGTTCCACACTTATGCAGGGTCATTATAGACATTTAGAACTATGATCACCACCATATGTGCTCATTCCGCGGATTCAAATATAGAAACTGTGGCACCTTAAACCTATTTATTAGAAATGTGTTTAAACTAATATTTGACCTTAGTGCCCTCTATGCTATTTAAAAAAAAATCTACTCTGTTGCCAACTATTAGAATTTTTGGAACTAATTATCTACTCTTTTGCCATCTATTAGAATTTTTGTAACTAAATTTTTGCTTGGTTCCATTTATTTTTCTAATGTTGGTTAAAAACGGTTAGTTTATTGTGGATGTGGCGGACTTCTTGGAGCTGACAGAAGAGCATAATATCCACATTAAACTAACTGTCTCAAGCCAACATAAAAAAAAGAAAAATAGCTAAGAGAAAAATGAACTATAAAAAGCTTCAGAGGGAGTCGATGTTTGGCCAGTGTTGCCAGCTCTAATGATTTTTCAGTAGATCTACTGATTATTAAATTTCTACTGATCTACTTATTAATTCAAATAAAATTAACAAATCTACTAATATGTTTGTATGTTGTAAACTTCACTCATTGGCTCTTTGAAATGTTGGGATAGATGGGAGAGGAGCGATGATGGGGTTGTCAGAGTGTGAGGGAAAAGCTTCTACGCAGCATTGTAGCTTGACAACTTTCAAAAAAACCTTGTACTATAATAACTGTAAACTTACACCTCTTCCAAGAAGTTGGCTGTCGCAGTGAATAGACAGAAAGGCTCTACTACACTAATCTGAAGAAATCCACTCACTTTAAAACACACAATTTGTAA
The DNA here is from genome assembly GCA_902141385.1 of Timema californicum. Lineage (NCBI taxonomy): Eukaryota > Metazoa > Arthropoda > Insecta > Phasmatodea > Timematidae > Timema > Timema californicum. Next base: position 6,351 of record CABFOW010007390.1, on the reverse strand, counting down.
CATCTTATTTTGTCTAGCTAGTGTAGCACGTACTTCCAGACACTCAACGCATGACGTGCTGATCATAGACATAGACAATTTATTTTTTAAATTTAATTAGGTATAGTATTTTATGTTTAATTCCTGAACCTACTGATTACATCAGCACATGATAATGTCTATGAGCGAGAGAAAAATGACCTACCAATTATGCCATGAAAGGTATTTTCACAAACCCACAGGGTTTTTCTACATGCCATAATCAACATGGGACCGACAGCTTTACTCCCCCTGCGAATGAAGATATGCTACACATTTTTATAACTCAAGAAAGATTCGTTGACTCCGGCTGGGTTTGAACCCACAAATATCGGATCCTGAGGCGAGCACATTACCCCAAGACCACTGAGGTCGACAGTAACAAAGAAAAAATAAGTTAAAAGGAGGAGGAATAACATATATGAGTAATATCATCTACGTTCAATAAAATAATTAATAATGATAATGATAACGTTTCATCGCTTTTAAATGCATATACTGAAATCTACTGAATTGTTGAGGTTATTGCTACTGATTTGTAGGTTACTATGGTTGGCAACACTGTGTTTGGCATCGGTGCTGGACGGTAGTGCTTTGTGCTGCTTTGAACCGTGACGTGGATAAGTGTGTTGTGGGAACGGTGGAATCCGAAGAAGAGTGCGATGTGGATTCGGCTATGACAGAACTATATTCAACTATTCGACAAAATTCTCAATCTAGTGAAATAGGTTCTAAATTGGGTCGTTCAAGATCACCATCTAATAATCAAATTATGAAGAAAGCGAAATCTAGTGTGGGGCGTGTTGCAGTCAAACCAACGGGACAGGTGTCGACCAAAGTTCCCAAAGTAGATAAAGTTAAGTAGAGTCAAATTGGGACAATTGTATCAGTTGACAGTATAGCAGTCGAAATAGAGGATGTTTTCAATTCTTCTAATCCAGGGCCGTACAAAATTACATTTTCAAATACATTGGAACTAAACATTCCGAATAATTTACATCCAATTAAAATAGGAAAGGGACTATTTCCTAAGTATAAGAGTGTAGCTAACATAGTGCCGGCAGGAAAAAACCAAATTGTTGTTGAATTGTTATGTATTAAGGAAGCTAATAGTCTTATGGCAGATAGGGAACTGCATGATCTTTTGAAGGGTAACAGGGTGGGTCGTAATGAACATCGGATAGGAGTTATTCATAATATTGCACTAGAGATTTCGGAGGAATTTATTAAGGAAGAGTTAGAGAGAGAAATTGAATCTTCAATGTTGCAGGTACGGCGTTTCAATAGACGCAATCCTTATACACCTGAGCACCTCTGGTACAGTAGCAGTGACTTTCGTGGGCAAAGAGCTACCATCTTATGTTGTCATGTGTTTCTCTAGGGTAGAGGTCAAGCCTTATGTTTATCCAGTGACGCAATGTCACAATTGTTTACGTTTTGCACATCTCGCTGTCAACTGTCGTAATGGGGGGCCTAGGTGCGCAATGTGTGGAGGTGGTCATCTCATAGAAGAATGTCTACAAGGAACCCCAAAATGTGTTCTTTGTGGGTGGGCTCATTTGGCGACCGACCGAACGTGTCCCGAGTGGATGAGAAAGCGTCAAATCAAATCTACAATGGCTCGTCGCAATTTGTCGTACCGGAAGGCTGGTCAGGCTGTGGACCGCAACTCTTCCTACAAGTCGCGCTATGCAACCAGGGGGGGCCCAATTTGTCAAGGACAATTTTAAATTCCCAAATATGCCCATATGGCCACGCAATGTAACGTCCTGCGCGGAGACTTTCGAGTACCCCAGAACAGGTTTTTGGGGATATGGACGTGAATTCATCAGGAAGCTCTATCGAAGGAACATTAGACGACATCATAAGTAAGGGGGTGGAACAGATGTTTTCTAAAGTTGTATCGCTCCTACTAACCGTGGCTTCCTCAGCGCCATGGGAGTTATATCTGCCAAGTTTAATGGCAACAATAAAAAGGAAAATCCAAAAGTTGTTAAGGGATGTGCGACGCTTTAATAGCAATAATCGTGGAACTGCTAGGATAAAAGCAAGTAGTGGTGTCCAAGATAATCTTGTCTGAGTTAAATATATATACATATTATTTTTTTGTGCTTTTTATGGTTAGTTATTTAAATTTGATACAATTGAATTTTAGAAGCATTAGGAACCAAAAAGCGGACCTTGACCAATACATTTTTTCTCGTAATATCGATATAGTAGCGTTAAGTGAAACTTGGCTAAGGTACCAGGATAATTTTGTTATAAATAGATTTAAAATGTTTAAGTCTTATAGACTTGCTTGAGCGGGAGGTGTCGCGCTGTTAATTAGGTCGGACATTCAATCTATTGAAATAACATCGGGCAACTTTCAATATTCTCGGGAGCTTGTAGAGCTAAAAATATTTTCCGCAGGCAGGACATTTTCAGTTATATCTTTATACAGCCCTACACCGGATAATTTCGATAATAATTTATGGGATAAATTTGTCGGAGGTCTACCCTCCCCGGCTATTATCTGCGCGTACATGAATGCACACCGTGTGTTGTGGGTCTCCCCTTACATAGATGGTTATGGGATAAAGATACATGAAACTTTAGCGGCGGTACTTCTTGTTATATTAAATACAGGGAAGTTTACGTGACTTAATAGACCTCCATATCCTAACACGTGCCCAGATGTTACTTTTGCATCCTCTAGTTTTGCACCATACTTAACTGGGGATACGATTGGCGACTCCATGGGCAGTGATCATTTGCCAATTATTTTGACAATAGAAGCTCAGGTCCCATATAACTATAAAACTGTTCCTCTGGATAGGTCACGCAACTACAAAAAAGCAAATTGGGAATTATATTCGAAAAAAGTGGAGTTACCAGTTCAAAATTTAGCGGTGGACCGTGATCCTTTAGTATAGTATGACAACTTTGTTAACGCGCTACAGAGCTCAGCTGATGTGGCAGTACCAACCTCAAATAGTGGAGGTCATAGGAGAGTTAAACGCTCTCCGCGGTGGACAGAGTCATGTTCTAAAGCGATCGCTCAAAGGAGGTTATCATTATAAATATGAAAACAAAATTTTAACCTGATTAACTGTGAAAACTACTGTCGTACGCGGTGAACTTCGTGCGAAGTGTGATTCTTGGCGGTTATATTGCGTGTCCCTTTCCCCGATGTATCTCTGATACCGGTTTGGCATAAAATCAAATGGTTCAAGGGTATTGTTACAAACTTTGGGATCCCTATGGTAGACTTAGAGGCATGGGCAGAGTCATTCGCTTGTAGGGTGATACCAGATTCAGTTATGTGCTCCCCGTTGGAATTCCCCAATTTGGGTGTTCCGGAGCTCGATAAACGTTATACTGGTAGTGAATTAAGGGCAGCGTTGAATCGAGTGCGACACACGGTGGTTGGCCCAGACAATGTGTCCTATGGTATGTTGACAAAATTGTCGTCTGTTTCTCAACGTGCGCTGCTAGAAATATTTAACTCTCTGTGGGAGGAGGGGGTAATACCAACGGCATGGAAAATTTTCTTTCTGATTCCTATTCTAAAACCGGGTAAAAGCGTGGAGTTAACAAGCTCTTATCGGCCTTTTGCACTCTCGTCATGTTTTGGTAAAATCATAGAACACTTAGTTAAAGCCCGTTTGGAACGATTCCTGGAAATGAATAAACTCCTTAATCCTATGCAATTTGAGTTTAGAAAGGGACGTTCCAAGCTTAATAGCCTCTCTATATTAGTTTCTGATATTCAAATTGCTCTATCACAAAACTCATTTGCATTAGCTTTTTTCCTCGATATACAGGGTGCGTACAATAATATCGAGCATTCTGTGTTATTTGATAAACTTTTTCGCCTGGGTTGGTCCAGCAAAATGTGTTACTGGCTAAGCTTTCTATTTCAAAATAGATCGTATACTGTAAAGATAGGACAAGCCATATCATCTCCTAGAACTCAACGAAGGGGCCTACTACTGTTATATGCAGTCTATTCGAACGATATTGATAACTCTTTTCCGGTTGGTATAACGACTCTACAGTATGCGGATGACATGGCAATATACGTTCGGTCTTGTAACTTGTCAGAAGGGGTGGGTAAGTTACAATCAGTGTTTCCTTTGCTTTCAAATTGGTTGACAGCCCACTTTTGACTCTAAATGTATCTAAATGTTTTGCGGTAATCTTCACCCGACAATGAGTGCGAGATAAATCAATTAGACTAGATTATGAAGGCCGCCGAATTTAGTTACAGCCGACGATGTGATTTTTAGGCATGCCACTATATATGAAGGGATCTTAACTCCCCCATGTTTTGGAACTATCTGGAATATGTGACAGGTTTATAAATACTATGAGATCAGTGGCGGGTGCCTCGTGGGGTTCCCACCCATATACAATGTTACAAATGTACCGTGGGCTTAAACGATATCGATTGGAGTATGGGCGTTTTTTATATATCACACTGCATCACGATCCACACTAGCAAAGCTGGACAAGATCCACTATGCAGCTTTAAGACTGTGTCTGAGTGCTTGTCGTACATCACCGACCAACGCACTACTTACTGAAGCGGGAGAACTCCCTTTATTTCTTAGGCGCCGTCTGATGGCGGACAAGTTTTTTTTATTAAGGATTGTTCAACTTATAGTTATCTGCGATGCAAACTTCGGATCCTTACAAATTATGTTTAAACAAAACAATATTGGTTAAACAAAACATGCCCTTCTCTGGAAGATAGTTTTTTGGGTTTGAATGAACTCCGTCAATATATTTTTTTCTCTTCCGTATTCGGTACAGTGTATCACTGGGTGGCAACATGCCCTCTGGGATGTACCAGTGATGTTATCTACTCCTGATTCAGGAGTAAAAAGAGTTACCCATCCGATCGAACAGAAGTTAAATGCAGTAAGGTATATGAAAGAAAGATGGAGTAGACACAAACTTATATTTACAGATGGTTCTAGGAGGGGAGGGGAGCCAGCCCTAGTGGGTGCAGCCTTCTATGACAGTAGTATTAATTATGGTCAGTCATATAGACTACAATCCGATGCATCAATATTTACAGCGGAATTATTTGCTATCCTACAGGCATTGAAATATATCTTATATTTACGACCGCAGCTTCTAGTGATAATATGCGACTTCCGTAGTGCTTTGGAGTCTATAAGTGGCTTGTCAAGTCCTCCATCACACCCAATGATTATTCAAATACTCGAAGAGTGCGCCTCTCTACGAGATAGGGGCTACGAATTGGGGTACCAATAGATTCCTAGTCACGTAGGTATAATGGGTAATGAGAGAGTAGATAGTTTGGCATCTAGTGTAAATTTATTTTCTATTGTACAGGAAATCCCGCTACCGTATAGCGACTTTATACCGAGGGTAAAACACAGAAGTTGGGTTAAATGGAGCGAATGGTGGGAGACCACATGCCAGCAGAAAGCAAAATGTTACCATGGGATTTGTGGTACAAAATTAGTTACACCATGGTTTCCAGGAGTTAAGGGCACTCAAAAGTTTATTTGTACAATAATCCGCCTTCCGCTCGGCCACGCCTACACGAAAGACAGAATTTATTTGATGCCTAAAGTACCGTCTTCACATTGTGTGGTTTGCCACGTTCCGGAACATTAGAACATATATTTATGACCTGTCCTGTACATCAGTTGGCTCGGGTGATTGCATTCTTAATAATATTACAGAATTTTCTTTAGTTAATCTACTACGCTCAGACAACGTTACTTTGTACAGGAGGCTGTACAATTTCCTTCTAAATATAAATATGTCGGTGTAGAGACGAACAAAATGTCTTCCTCGTTATTTTGTAGACAAAATTCGTAGTGAGATAGGGCTAGCTTAGTTGGGTCAGAACCGTAGTGATCTAATAAGAAAATCAATAAAGTGGAATTGGAAGTAAATCAAATACAAGTGCTCTTGGCTTATTGAAGACAATATCTTCAGTACTATTGAAGAAAGAATTTAAAAAAAAGCTTCAGAGAGAGCGTAGAACGTAAAATGTTAATAAAAGGACTTAAATCAAATGAAATGAATTTTGTTCAAAATAAATGTTCAAATATTAAAGGTAAGACTTGGGTAAATATGACTACACACAGTATATTTTAACTGGGTAAGTAAAAAAAGGCCTATTATAACTAGTGCAGATATAGCCGTATACTAAGCCAGATATAATTTTTCATCAACTATTACTTTTATAAAGAGTTTGAGAATTAGTGTGCTTATTTTTGTTTGTTTTTGTTGGTATAGCAATTTAACACTTATTCATTATTTATGTATATGTTGGTAGTTCTGTTTAAAGTATGTTCTTGCCTGTTA
>CABFOW010007388.1:0-24465 GCA_902141385.1 Timema californicum | reverse complement strand
AACTGTCGTACAAATAAACATATATCAAGGTATTCAAACATTGGGGAGACAGAACTATAAACAGAACTGTCGTACTAATAAACATACATCAAGGTATTAAAACAGAACTATAAACAGGATTGTAGCATAGGAACTAACAATGTAGAACCCACATTTAGAGTTCGTGGAGCCCTGAAACATCGAGAACTCAACAAATGTTAGTAACAACAATAACATAATTATACAGCAGATTAAAACAAAGACTGATATCATTTACAATTTGAACCATATCAAACCCAGAACTACTCAACTTTCTCCTCGCTGCGGGTCCAATGATAACATTTCTGGACATTATTGATCTTTTTTACAAAATTCAAATGATGAGAAATTGACAAGAAATAAATATTTGAGATATTGGGGGTATAAATAAGCCTACCGCGGATTAGAATTGCTTTCAATTTGATATACAAGATGAAACATCTGGAACTGTGGTCCCGTGAGCTAGTAGGATAGATAGTCTCGCTATTCGCTGATTTGACGATAGCGGAAAGGTCAGGGTTCACATCATACAAGTATTTTATATTCCTATGAATATTTTCACAATCTGGTTACATTTTCTTTAAATTCTACCTTCCTCCTTCTTGGCCGATTAGTTTAGATATTAGGTCAACCAGAATGGCAGTAGAACGTGGCGGGCAAAATAGTTCAAGTAAAATAAAGAATGTAAAATTTAAAAAATGACCATAGCATCTTTTACATGAACTTAAATAATAACAATTTTTATGTGAAGCTTATCCGATCTTTGGCTTCTTTGTTACATAACCTGTTTTATCCGAACAACGCATTGATTTGTAATTTGGTTAGTTCATTCATGTCAGCGCGCTCTACGCCTGCTGGACTCGAGTCTAATAGCGCCACTGGACTGGTTCTAGCCCAGCACGATCATGTGTGGATAGCCCGGGCTACTGCGGATACTGCGGATACCTTGTAACAAGTAACAATAGTAAAATAACAGTAAACACTAAACAAATGCTGTATTTATAAAGTTCTCATATTAAAGCCAACTTTTCGGCATGAAGATCTAATATTTCTTGTAAGTGATCCAAGATCTTATGTTCGCAACACAGTAAAGAATAACAGTGGATATGATGAGAATAACAGTGGATAGGACGAGAATAACAGTTGATAAGACGAGAATAACAGTGGATAAGACAAGGATAACAGTTGATAAGACGAAGAATAACAGTTTATAAGACAAAGTGTAACAGTTGATAAGACAAAGAATAACAGTGGATAAGACGAGAATAACAGTGGATAAGACGAGAATAACAGTGGATAAGACAAAGAATAACAGTGGACAAGACTATAATAACAGTGGATAAGACAAAGAATAACAGTGGATAGGACGATAATAACAGTGGATAAGACAAAGAATAACAGTGGATATGACGATAATAACAGAGGATAGGACGAGAATAACAGTGGATAAGACAAATAATAACAGTGGATAAGACAGAGAATAACAGTGCATAGGACTGAGAATAACAGTGGATAGGACGAGAATAACAGTGGATAAGACGAGAATAACAGTGGATAAGACAAAGAATAACAGTGGATAATACCAAGAATAACAGTGGATAATACCAAGAATAACAGTGGATAAGACTAGAATAACAGTGGATAAGACTAGAATAACAGCGGATAAGACAAGAATAACAGTGGATAAGACGATAATAACAGTGGATAAGACTAGAATAACAGTGGATAGGACAAAGAATAACAGTGGATAAGACGATAATATACAGTGGATAAGACGAGAATAACAGTGGATAAGACGAGGATAACAGTTGATAAGACGAAGAATAACAGTTTATAAGACAAAGAATAACAGTGGATAAGACAAAGAATAACAGTGGATAAGACTATAATAAGAGTGGATATGACGATAATAACAGTGGATAAGACAAAGAATAACAGTGGATATGACGATAATAACAGTGGATAAGACGAGAATAACAGTGGATAAGACAAAGAATAACAGTGGATAAGACGATAATAACAGTGGATAAGACGAGAATAACAGTGGACAAGACAAAGAATAACAGTGGATATGACGATAATAACAGTGGATAAGACGAGAATAACAGTGGATAGGACGAGAATAACAGTGGATAAGACGATAATAACAGTGGATAACACAAAGAATAACAGTGTATATGACGATAATAACAGTGGATAGGACGAGAATAACAGTTGATAAGACAAAGAATAACAGTGGATAAGACAAAGAATAACAGTGGATAAGACAAAGAATAACTAGTTGATAAGACAAAGAATAACAGTTGATAAGACAAAGAATAACAGTTGATAAGACAAAGAATAACAGTTGATAAGACAAAGTGTAACAGTGGATAAGACAAAGAATAACAGTTGATAAGAAAAAGAATAACAGTGGATAAGACAAAGAATAACAGTGGATAAGACGAGAATAACAGTGGATAAGACGATAATAACAGTGGATAAGAGAAAGAATAACAGTGGATAAGACAAGGAATAACAGTGGATAAGACAAAGAATAACGGTTGATAAGACAAAGAATAACAGTGAATAAGACAAAGAATAACTGTGGATAAGACAAAGAATAACAGTTGATAAGACGATAATAACAGTGGATAAGACAAAGAATAACAGTGGATAAGACAAAGAATAACGGTTGATAAGACAAAGAATAACAGTGGATAAGACAAAGAATAACAGTGGATAAGACAAAGAATAACAGTGGATAAGACAAAGAATAACAGTGGATAAGACAAGGAATAACAGTGGATAAGACAAAGAATAACAGTGGATAACACGAGAATAACAGTGGATAAGACGAGAATTTGACCATTTTCATAAAACCACATCAAAGAAACGTCTTTCAACATCAATGCAAAAAATAAATTAATACAAATGCAAACCTGATTGGTCCAGAATCATAAATTTATTGTATAATTTTCCACCGCAAGTTTTTATTTGTATTCGAATACCATCATATGGTCGATGTTCATTAAACCTAGAGAGATTATTAATATTTGTTTTATAAAACATTTATACAAATTCGACTGGCAGTAACTAAACAAATGATACGGACCTACGTACAGAATTTCTCGCTCTATTGTTTAAAAATGGAGATGTTTACTCTAAACTTGTAATATAATATACACTAGAAAACCCAGAATAAATTGCACTAGCCTTATGTAAGACATTTTTTGAGTCGCGGGTTTAAATGTTATAATTTTAATTTTAAATAATTAATGTCCTCATCTGAATGTTTAGACCGGTAAAAAATATCAATATTGGGTCAACAGAGGTCAGCACTTCGTACTAAAATTTCGACTTTCGGTTATAATTTTTGACATTTTATCAGGTGTTTCAAATCTCCATGTCATCGCATTGCTATTAAATTCCTCATTTATAAATTTTGACCAATCAAAAATGTAAATATTGACTTTTTAGTCTAAAATGGATATAGATCATTGTTGTACAAACATTTCTCCTAAGAGGTTTAAGGAAAAACAACTTAAACTATTTTAGAGACTAACTTATATTTAACTACTCTGTGGCATTGGAGAATTATTGCGTTACAAATTTAGTATTTCTTTACAACTAAAGATCACAAAATGATATTACTATAGTTGCCAAAATCTCAGAAACTGTTGGTCTTATAGAAATATATTTCATATAGTTTATTTTTTATTTAAATAGTGCTAAAATGTTGCAATGAAAAGTTATTTAGTATCTCAAATAGTTGCTGAGATACGGAAGTTTCTGCTTCTGTAGAGTACCCTAAAAGTAATTTTCATGGGAAAATGAAAATAGCCAATTTATAGTCTTAATCAAAATATTGAGAGTATCCATTTTGTTTAGAATATTTATAAATGTTTAGAAATGAAATTTAATCAAAATCGTTAGATCCCATTTTGAGAAGATTGACTTTTTCTTTTTTCCCTCCAGAAAACTACCCTTAATTTTATGGTTGGATATACAATTCCTAAAACCCCTCGGGGCAACCCTATGAAAACCCTAAATACCAAGGTTTAGCCCTATCAGTAAAATAGCTTAGGCTCTAGTTGGAGGTACAGACAGACAGACGGATGGAAATTCAAAAACCACTTTTTTGGATTCAGGGGTTCACTACACGTCAAGATCCATCAAAATTTCTATTTCGATTTATTTTTGACAATCACAATACATTCTCTGCCTGTAAAATAGCGAGACAGTAATACTTGGACTTAAGACATCTATTTATGTTTGTCTTCCCTTACTTTCAAGGTCATAATAATGATCACTCTGTCATCCTATGTGTCCTGGATCGTTGACCAGTTTGATGAAAATGGTGATTAGTTTAATTGCAGTCGTGGCTGTGGTTACATTTCTGCAATATGTCGTCGTGTCGTAATTTGTTGTAGTGAAGATGTTGCCGATTTTTACTTTGGAATAACCACATTAGGATATAATATGATAGTGATGTTGTCCACTAATATTATTGTGAAATGTCCTCAACTCTCCGGTTCCAATGGATGCCACAAGTGGACAAGTTCCAATGGATGCCACAAGTGGACAAGCTCCAATGGACGCCACAAGTGGACGAGTTCCGATGCCAACTCAACGGGCAGTAAAATGAAGTACAGTAGCTGTAGGTTTGGATGAATGAAGATTGCCTTTAGACGGCAAGCAGCTGGGATCAAACCAGAGTCCCTGTGTGTATAGTTCGTCCAGGGGTTTTCTAGGGTCTGTTCCCACAGGAACTGGTCAAGATGCTGCACTAGCAGCCCCGCCCGACACCCAGACCAGGAGACCCGCTACCTGCGGAGGTGCTCGTATTTAAATCAAGTGACCGCTCTGCTTCAGTAACTAGATCATGACCACACACAAACTTATCCTTGCGATAAAAAACTGTTTCATCTACCTGTCCCTCCATTTTATTACATACAATACAATACACTTTCAATAAAATATAGTTTAAAGTTCACCAAAGTAGTTATTAGTGAGCATCTACCCTTTTTTACCTGAGTATATAGGCCCGTAACTGAATGTAGTATTGGACAATGTATTTTGTGAGAAACGAAAACTGGATCAAACAATCAACAAAATTAAACATTTGCAATGGCAGCGACCTAGGGCGAGATACTGGGAACCGACCGCTTGGTGACTGAGAATCTAGCCCAACCGAGTCTACCTTTTACAATAATATAAACTCCCACATTGGTGGTCATGGAGTCTAAGACGTCAAGCTCACAGGCTCAACTGTCACCCGGCTGTACAGAGCTACATTGTTAGTTATCACTTTGTCTTACAAAAAAGTCACCCGTCAAAATCATGGTGTAAAACGTAACACTAATGCTGTAAGATGTTCAATCCATGGTGTAAAAAGCAATAGTTTAAAAAATACACTAACCTAATTATGTTTTTTATCAGCACGCAACGTACAGTTAATAACCCCCCAGTAATATATCTAGTAGCAGCGCCAAGATTGTAGCACCTGTACTATAGTATGAACTGTTAGTTGTACAGGTAGAATTAATAGCTCTAACTGACCTTTTACAGATGTAAACTTAATACAAACAAATATTTACACGTTAGAGAATATGGCGACAATACCTACATTTCAAACATAAATAATCACCTCTAACAATAACAGGTCTTACAGTGGGACTACATTAGGACAGTAATGGTCTCAAACAATTGCATACTGCACCAGAGAAAAGTTAATCAACCCGTGTTTATTTTAAATATTGATATGCACTAATGTGTAAGTTGGACAAACTCTCAAATGTATGAAAGATTTACCCTCCATTTGGATAAAAAGTCAGTCAGCTTTCCTTGCATGGTTTGACTAAGGCGTAGCTATAGGTTAGCCCGCCATCGAGACAAGACTGATAACCTTCACAGTAACGATGTTCGTTTTAATTCTGTTTGAGAAAATATGACACATATTAGTGATATCCCTTGTACTCTTATATGATGGTAATACAATGCAGGTGGGTATAATATGAGCTGTGGCTGTCTAGGGCATCAGACTCACAACAGAGGGTCGCTAAAAGTTATACTATCAGTGGGTGGACTAAGAACAACACTACGCAAGATATGATCACGCTTTTACATAACTGCACACCAGTAACGTCTGTCCCCACCCAATAGCAGTTAAACTGTTAATAATCCTTGCGTTCGACGCAAGAAAACAGCGGAATAGAACTCGAAGGCTGGTATAAAGTCCCGTTGTGCATCCGGCCTGGAATTATCTGGTGCTAATTCACAGCCTGAAACCATTCTGCAATAATTATATTAACACGTTTAGAAGAAATTCCCTAGATCAGGACCAAAAACTGCCCCTCTGATTGATGAACAAGCCCAGCCCCACCCCAACTGCTAAATACAGCCACAATAACATACCGGGAAACTATAAATATTGACAAAAATGGGGAATATATTAATTCTACATTTAGAATAATAGCAATAAAATTAAGCATTTACGTTCGTTCAACCTCTGAATCATTTATTTATTGACCCTTTGGGCCCAGGTTCGCTGTCCGGAGAATGGGGATAAATTATTTAATTAATTTCAGTTTGTTAATGGGTGAATAAATGTCTTAAATGTGATTTAGAGTAAACTTCTAATAAACACCACTTGATTATAAAAGCACAAAAACTAAATTTCTGAAGTTACGTCATTTAAGCGGTAAAAAAACACTTTTTTTTAACTTGTTTTCCCTGATTAAAGATCTGTGCTGTGTCAGTTCAACAGCTTATCTTGAGAAAGTTCTTTAGTTTGTTTAACAGTGAAAAAAATCACATATTTTTAAAATATACTTATTAATGAATTTAGTTTTTCTCCAGTTTACAGTGCAAACAATTAAACAATTAAACCCATGGATATAAATATTCAAATAAATTCTTACAGGCGCTAAATATGATGATGGTAAATATGTTCTGTGTTTCCCATGATTTTTTTAATAATGTTTCCCAAGTTTAGTATTGCAACCCAACCCTTCCTGTCGTGGTACTGACCGTTAGTAAAATATAAGAGAGAGCATTTCCTTGCACACCAAATGACCACTGGTCCGATTGTTACACATAATACAACCCAACCTTCAATTAAATTGACCAGTGGTTACATTAGGGTCCGTTGGACACCTTCAGAGATCGTCTCCCAAAAAGGGCTGTCCTTCGAGGATCTATATTTTACCTGAGATAAAAAAAACTTTTACCTACGATAGAGCAATTGTTGTTCATTCTCGAGGATCTGTTGAAGGGTTGAAATATTTTTTGTGCGAGCTGACCATTGGACAGTGAATGGTCTTCCTGGTCTAATTCTCACGGCATACTTTGGATGACCATCAAAAGTTTCATATCAATTGAAGCGTTCCTATATTTTTTATGCACGAGGTGATCTAATTGTTCCAAATTCACAGGTCTATCGTGGAGCCTTCTTTGAGATATAAAATTGACCAGCAGTTTTTTGAAAGGGGGAGCAAATATAGGAGTTTGTTGATTTACATTCTAGGCTTCCAAGTAACCGCTTAAAGGGTTCACAGTCCCTCGCAGACATGGTTTTTTTAAACTTCCAAGATTTCATGTGAGAAAATATGTTTGATAGCATTCTCTTGGTGGAACGGTTCTCTTTCTTTTGTGATGACTTACGTAGGTAACAGATACCTAGTGTGTACAATACACAGGTTACAATCTTGCTTGAACCAAATAATAACAATAACAACAATAATACCGTCTTCAGTTAGGCGAGGTTAGGGCTAGCGCCTTTTCTTACACTTTACCCCTTAATATTCCATTCACGGTAGGAATTACTCTCTGAAAGGTCTATTTCCCTACCAATATCCTACTATATAGTAGATTTATGGTAGGGGAAAAGGCCTTTCACTACCGTGAATGGAATATTACAAAGAATGTACGTGGTGCTAAAAACTAATTTATAATATCGGTACCAAAACAATTATAAGCAAACATACATAAATGTACATTTATGAACATATTAAAATAAAATAAATAAGGAAAGCAGAACAAAATAAAGGATAGAGAGAGAAAACCAATTTAAAATAAACATGAAGTAACGCGATCATAGCACGCACAACTCCACATACAACTATGCTAGGCATAACCTTCCGCCCACGAACAATGTTAGTATATCCATACATCTCCCCACGACAGAGACAAGACTATGTGGGGACAGAGAGGATAGATATTACATCTGTGAACAGAGATGGAGAGAGTGAGGATATCACGTGACCGGCTACCGAGACAAGACTATGTTGTGGGGGACAGAGAGGATAGATAATATACATCTGTGAACAGAGACGGAGAGAGTGAGGATATCACGTGACCAGGTACCGAGACAAGACTATGTGGGGACAGAGAGGATAGATGTTACATCTGTGAACAGAGACGGAGAGAGTGAGGATATCACGTGACCAGGTACCGAGACAAGACTATGTGGGGACAGAGAGGATAGATATTACATCTGTGAACAGAGACGGAGAGAGTGAGGATATCACGTGACCAGGTACCGAGACAAGACTATGTGGGGACAGAGAGGATAGATATTACATCTGTGAACAGAGACGGAGAGAGTGAGGATATCACGTGACCAGGTACCGAGACAAGACTATGTGGGGACAGAGAGGATAGATATTACATCTGTGAACAGAGACGGAGAGAGTGAGGATATCACGTGACCAGGTACCGAGACAAGACTATGTGGGGACAGAGAGGATAGATATTACATCTGTGAACAGAGACGGAGAGAGTGAGGATATCACGTGACCAGGTACCGAGACAAGACTATGTGGGGACAGAGAGGATAGATATTACATCTGTGAACAGAGACGGAGAGAGTGAGGATATCACGTGACCAGGTACCGAGACAAGACTATGTGGGGACAGAGAGGATAGATATTACATCTGTGAACAGAGACGGAGAGAGTGAGGATATCACGTGACCAGGTACCGAGACAAGACTATGTGGGGACAGAGAGGATAGATATTACATCTGTGAACAGAGACGGAGAGAGTGAGGATATCACGTGACCAGGTACCGAGACAAGACTATGTGGGGACAGAGAGGATAGATATTACATCTGTGAACAGAGACGGAGAGAGTGAGGATATCACGTGACCAGGTACCGAGACAAGACTATGTGGGGACAGAGAGGATAGATGTTACATCTGTGAACAGAGACGGAGAGAGTGAGGATATCACGTGACCAGGTACCGAGACAAGATTATGTGGGGGACAGAGAGGATAGATAATATACATCTGTGAACAGAGATGGAGAGAGTGAGGATATCACGTGACCGGGTACCGAGATTAAGAGGATGAGCAAGAGATTATTCCATTAGCGTGTTTTGAAGTTTTGTAATCAACTCGAGAGTTCTACCGCTAAGTGATTGTAAACTATATCGCATTTATATGTAACGAGAATGTTCTAGTTCTGGGAAATGTTGGACCGGAATGACCCAACATGTTGTAATTGGAACAGTTATAAATGTAGATAAAGGGATCGTTTTGTAATCTATGATAAAGTTTTTATAAGATATGTAGATTATATAAAACAAAGGTTGCATTACTATTTGAAGCTCCAAAAATGGAATTTCACTGTTAAACTATCCATTGGTCGGTGTATAGACACGTGGTGCCTGCTCAAACAGAACTTCTTAATGACAGGTTTTGTGTGAATATGATCTGGTGTGTGGTCTAGAACAGTCGTCTTATTTTCTATACATGAGCTTATAAATAAATATAAACACGGGACATGAAAATAAAATAAGAAATCTTTGTGTATTCAAACGATGACACGGCTAAAAAATAAATAAAGGAGAGTTACGCGGAAAAAACAATCGGTTTCTAGGGAGTTAAGAGTAACGCTAATAGCTTAGAAAGGAATATACTTACCGTCAACATTTCTGGCCTCATTAAACCCGCTATTTAGAAGCAACAATACTAGAAATATATTTCCAGAGTTTTCTGGAGTACTTTATTTAAAGATCTGATCCATCAAGAGAGGTTATTAGCTACATATGTTTTAATGAGGTCCTTCTGTGGTAAACTATACGTTATTTTCACTAGATACCATATTGTGAGGGCGGGGCTTCTTAATTTAATCAATAGCTACCCAAAACCATCCATTTAAAACCTAGTAGTTCAAACTGTTCTGCAATATTTGAGTTGAGGACGTGCTATTTGGCGACAATCCTACCGCCCTATGGGTTCAAAGGAACTAGAGGGTAGAGACGCGCCCGTATATCTCAACACTGAGCATTAGTTGCGTTGATGAACATTACAGATATTTAGAAACTAATTATAGAGATCATTTAATTAAATATTAAAAACCTCAACATCTAGTAACATTACAACAAATTATAGTGAAGGTTTCCGAAGACAACATAAAATTAAGGGCAGACCTGAATTGCGCCAGTTATTAAAGGATTAAAAACTGTTTACTAATCCCGGACCCGAATTGCGCCAGTTATTAAAGGATTAAAAACTGTTTACTAATCCCGGACCCGAATTGCGCCAAGTCAAGTTCAGGTAGTCTATGAGGGGGGTGGGGGTGGGGATGATACAAACACAGACCATCACAAACAAGCTCTCGCTATATCATGTCTTTCCTCCCCTTAGTAAAGGAATGTAAAAACGCCCTAAGTGCCCCCAACAAGACTTGTAACAGTAGTATTGACGTCCGTCTGTCCAATATGTATTAATTGTCTCGACAACAGGGACTGTCCCGGTGTATTTTTTATTTTCGAGAATTATCGATATGGAAAGGATTATAGTGAAAAGGGGAAAGCTCTGATTGTCTATAATAAATATATGTATCGACAGGTGAATCAATTAAAGTTGACGAGGGAAGACAGGTGGAGATGCACTAAAAAGGACTGAAAGGCTAAAATATTTACTCTTGATGGTGGAAATATTATCTCGTGGACTGAAAACCAACACAACCACGAACCACTACTAGATCAAGAGTTGAACAGAAGATCCATTAGCAACGCAATTAGGAGGAAAGCTCAAGAGATTGAAGTAAGGCCTTCAAAGTTCATCCGCACAGAGGTACAGACACGGAAAAAAACTATAAAAACATTGAACCGCAAGGACATTAAATGTATCAGGAACAACATCAACTACACTAAACTAAAAACACTGCCAAAGTTGCCTAAATCTTCCGAAGAGATTCAATTTGCCATAGATTCAATTGAAATAAAAACTATTCAAGACGAAAACTTTCTGTTGAGAAACGAACAAGAGAAGGGGATCGTGATATTTTCTTGTGACTCGAATCTTGAGTATTTGTGCCAGAATGAAATTGTGTTAATGGAAGGAACCTTTGAATACGAACCGAAACATTTTCTTCAGATTTTTACGGTACATGGGTATTTCGAAGGGTCATACATACCTCTAGCCTTTTGTCTACATAAAAACAAGGAAAAGCAGAGATACATTGACGCTATGAGAATCCTAATGGAGGAGTGCGAGAAGAGACAGCTTCACCTTCAACCTTTATACATTGACGCTATGAGAATCCTAATGGAGGAGTGCGAGAAGAGACAGCTTCACCTTCAACCTTTATACATTGACGCTATGAGAATCCTAATGGAGGAGTGCGAGAAGAGACAGCTTCACCTTCAACCTTTATACATTGACGCTATGAGAATCCTAATGGAGGAGTGCGAGAAGAGACCACTTCACCTTCAACCTTTATACATTGTGATTGATTTCGAGCAATCGATTCACGAGTGCATCGTGTCGACTTTTCCACAAACCAGGATAGGAGGCTGTCGATTTCATTTAGCGCAATCATGGTAAGCAAAACAATACTATTTTACAACTTTACATAAATAATGTCATTTAGTTTGTGACTTGATTATTATATTTCTCACTGTAAGATTTTCTAGAACTGCGTTTTACTACCTGTTCGAGTTATAGGCCTCCTTATGTACTAATTATGCTAATAGGCTTTGGTATTCGATAGGTAGAATGCAGAGAAAGAGAATCCGAATTTGCATGTAGTGAGAGTGGAAAACCATTTAGGAAACCCCACCTCCAGTTCCCTCAACCAGGATTCGATCCCCAACCTCCCAATCATCGGCTTGCATTTTTTTATTCAAAGTGTATTATTTTGGAGAGTTTTTTCTAAATAAGGAATAGAACTGTATAATCGATCTTCAGAAAATAATTGAGCTATGGGCAGTTTACTAATAATTAATTTGAAAATAATTTTAAATTTCTCAAAAATATCTTTAACAATTTTGATTTAAACATAGGATACATTTTGGGTGTATTTAAGATGACAATTAATACTGTTTATTTGGTTTAAGGGGCAAAGTTCTTTTAAGGGCAGTTAGTAGTTGATTAATTTTCAAAAACTCAAAATATTTTGAAAATATTTTTAACGATTTTTTTTTAAAATCGGCGTGCATTTATAATGAATAATAACATAGTGAGGGGCCTACTTAGTTTTGGGCAAAACAAACTATTTCAAGGATAGTTTTTACCCCCTTGGGTGGCCGAACGGTCTAAGGCGCAACTCTCACACTAGACTGGCCCTCGAGACCGGGGAGGTTGGGGTTCGAACCCAGCCGGGTGCACTGAGGTGGTTTGATCCTAAATGATTTCCCACTTTATCCCCACGCAAATGCTGATGCACTTCCTATAAATTAAACCTTCCCAATCCCTAACCCATTAGAGTAATTAGTACATAGGCTATAGCCCGAATGGGCAGTAAGACGTGGTGCTAAAAAGGATAGTTTTTGGTGACTAGTTTTCAAAAACCATTAGCAACTTGTGCGCTTAATAAAATAAAACAAACATATGGTAAACAAATTTAAAACACTCAAATTAAAAATATTATCCAAATATAATGATTTATTATTTGGTCTTAACACAGAGATCCATACAAGTGTAATTATCAATATCGTCGAATGATATTGTCTCAGCTGACCCATTAATTAAAAAGTGAATATACGCTATGATAAAATATCTGCGATTCTGTCGTAGGCCTACTTTTATTTGTTATTCTTGGCCATTTTTTATTTGTTATTCTTGGCCAATTTAAACGTATGCCGGCCCAAAAAAAGTGAAATGTTTTCCTGTCTGTGTGGGTGTCATCACATTCTTGTAAATATGATTACGTCCACATTTTTTAGCTACGGTCACTGATAGACTATTTTGTAAAATATATTTATGATCTGTATTAAATCAGACTATGATTCAAAGAATGCTACGTTCCTATTTTCCTCCCTGCTTCCTTTAAATATTTTTATCATTAACATCCATTCCTTTTAGATGGAGAAAGATTCAAAATCTCGGTTTGGCTGCCACGTACAAAGACGATAACTCGGATGGAGGGAAATGGCTCCACTACTGTTTTGGGCTCACTTGAGGCCCGAAGAAGTAGAAGACGCTTTCTGCGATCTGGTCAGCATCCAGCCAGCTGATACAAAACTGACGAGCTTTGCAGATTACCTAACTGAAACACATATAGATGAGATGGAG
This sequence comes from Timema californicum, assembly GCA_902141385.1. Classification (NCBI taxonomy): domain Eukaryota; kingdom Metazoa; phylum Arthropoda; class Insecta; order Phasmatodea; family Timematidae; genus Timema; species Timema californicum. The sequence goes on along the minus strand of CABFOW010007388.1, from coordinate 10,940 downwards.
CAAGCGACATTCCCGCTGCGCATTTGGGCAGCTGACTCATCAGACTCATGGAGGAGGACAACAAATGCGTGCGAGAGCTTCCATTCCAGATTTTACATATAGCTATTATTGACTATGTTTTAAAAACGGAACTTTCACTTTGATATAATATTGTTTGATTTTGAGCTAAATATAATTAACTAAATTATGTTTTTGACTTGTGTCCTTCTTACCACCAGACATAGCATTAATATTTGTTTATGTCCAAAGTTGGCGCAATTCGGGTCCTGTCTGGGGGGGGGGCACTTTTAAGCTCTTGGCGCAATTCGGGCGAGCCCAAAATGAAATATATTTTAAGTAAATACTGGCTTAAAAATTAACGTTATGAAAACTAAGTTGGCCTAAAGTCATCTACAGTAGCTCCATGACTTCTTTGGTGCTGACTGACAGCTCACAGCTGACTTCTGAGAGTCAACATTTAGGAATAAACCTAAATTGTGACTGTCAGAAGTGACATCTGCTTAACACATGTTTTTGCAGATCACCTGGTTTAGCGTAGGGATGTGTAATTTGGTCTGGTAACTTTTTAAAGCCGTCAGTCAGCACCAAAGAAGCCATGGGGCTACTTAGCTTAAAAATTAGCTTAGCTGAAGATCACTTGGCCTACACTTTAGGCCAACTGACGTGTATCAAATTGTATTGTTTACTAGGCCGATTATTTATATATTTATTTAATAAATCTAAGATATCCTACTGCCCAATGATTGTTTTATAGCTGTGAACTGTAAAACAAGGGGTCACAGTACAAATGAAAGAAGAAAGACCAATCTTACAGCTAGTATTGCATATTTTGCGTGTCGCGGTTCATTATGTTTCCACAGTTTATCGGTCGTGTCCTGTTCTCCCCATCCCTCTCTTCCTGTCGTACTATCACCTTATTTTCTCCTCTATATCTCGGCAACGTCACAAAGGAAACGAAGGTAATTATATGTGGAGCTGATACGCGCAAGAACACATACAGGGAGTTGTTAATCATGTGTGGAGCTGTTAGAGGACTGCTAGTGGAACACATATTATCATTATTATTTTAGTTGTTTTAAAAAGAGGAGTGATACGACTGAGGAGTTTGCTGAGGAGAAGATAAACAGCTCAGTGCAACACTGGAACATGTGTTCCCATAGCTCGTTATGAAGATGATCTTTTGGCTGAGTGGTCTGGGGTCTCTCTCATCTTGGCTGGCTACGAGATGGTAGTCAGACAGACTACGAGAGATGGTAGCCAGACAGACTATGAGAGCTAGCAGCTGGCCAGTCTACTAGAGATAGTAGCCAGACAGACTATGAGAGTTAGCAGCTGGCCAGACTACTAGAGATAGTAGCCAGACAGACTATGAGAGCTAGCAACTGGCCAGTCTACGAGAGATGGTAGCCAGACAGACTATGCGAGTTAGCAGCTGACCAGTCTACAAGAGATAGTAGCCAGACAGACTAAAAGAGATGGTATCCAAACAGAATATGAGAGCTAGCAGCTGGCCAGACTACTAGAGATAGTAGCCAGACAGACTGTGAGAGTTAGCAGCTGGCCAGTCTACGAGAGATGGTAGCCAGACAGATTATGAGAGTTAGCAGCTGGCCAGTCTACGAGAGATAGTAGCCAGACAGACTATGAGAGCTAGCAGCTGGCCAGTATACGACAGATAATAGCCAGACAGACTACGAGAGATGGTAGCCAAAAAGAATATGAGAGTTAGCAGCTGACCAGACTACAAGAGGTAGTAGCCAGACAGACTATGAGAGCTAGCAACTGGCCAGACTACGACAGATAGTAGCAAGACAGACTACGAGAGTTAGCAATGGGCCAGTCTACTAGAGATAATAGTCAGACAGACTACGAGAGTTAGCAACGGGCCAGTCTATGAGAGAGAGTAGCCAGACAGACTATGAGAGTTAGCAGCTGGCCAGTATACGACAGATAATAGCCAGACAGACTACGAGAGTTAGCAGCTGGCCAGTCTACGAGAGATGGTAGCCAGACAGATTATGAGAGTTAGCAGCTGACCAGTCTACAAGAGATAGTAGCCAGACAGACTGTGAGAGTTAGCAACGGGCCAATCTATGAGAGAGAGTAGCCAGACAGACTGTGAGAGTTAGCAGCTGGCCAGTCTACGAGAGATGGTAGCCAGACAGATTATAAGAGTTAGCAGCTGGCCAGTCTACGAGAGATAGTAGCCAGACAGACTAGGAGAGTTAGCAACGGGCCAGTCTACTGGAGATAATAGCCAGACAAACTACGAGAGTTAGCAACGGGCCAGTCTATGAGAGAGAGTAGCCAGACAAACTATGAGAGTTAGCAGCAGGCCAGACTATTAGAGATAATAGCCAGACAGACTACGAGAGTTAGCAGCTGGCCAGTCTACGAGAGATAATAGCCAGACAGACTATGAGAGTTAGCAGCTGGCCAGTCTACGAAAGATAATAGCCAGACAGACTACAAGAGTTAGCAGCTGGCCAGTCTACGAGAGATGTTAGCCAGACAGACTATAAGAGCTAGCAACGGGCCAGTCTACAAGAGATGGTAGCCAGACAGACTAGGAGAGTTAGTAACGGGCCAGTATACTAGAGATAATAGCCAGACAGACTATGAGAGTTAGCAGCTTGCCAGTCTACGAGAGATGGTAGCCAGACAGACTATAAGAGTTAGCAACGGGCCAGTCTACAAGAGATGGTAGCCAGACAGACTAGGAGAGTTAGCAACGGGCCAGTCTACAAGAGATGGTAGCCAGATAGACTAGGAGAGTTAGCAACGGGCCAGTCTACGAGAGATGGAAGCCAGACAGACTAGGAGAGTTAGCAACGGGCCAGTCTACAAGAGATAATAGCCAGACAGACTACGAGAGTTAGCATCTGGCCAGTCTACGAGAGATGTTAGCCAGACAGACTATAAGAGTTAGCAACGGGCCAGTCTACAAGAGATGGTAGCCAGACAGACTATGAGAGTTAGCAGCTGGCCAGTTTACGAGAGATGTTAGCCAGACAGACTATAAGAGTTAGCAACGGGCCAGACTACTAGAGATAATAGCCAGACCGACTACGAGAGTTAGCAGCTGGCCAGTCTACTAGAGGTGTTAGCCAGACAAACTATGAGCGTTAGCAGCTGGCCAGTCTACGAGAGATAATAGCCAGACAGACTATAAGAGTTAGCAGCTGGCCAGACTATGACAGATAGTAGCCAGACAGACTACGAGAGATGGTAGCCAGACAGACTACGAGAGATGGTAGCCAGACAGACTATGAGAGTTAGCAACGGGCCAGTCTACGAGAGATAGTAGCCAGACAGACTATGAGAGTTAGCATCTGGCCAAACTACGACAGATAGTATGCCAGACAGACTACGATAGCTAGCAGCTGGCCAGACTACGACAGATAGTAGCCAGACAGACTACGAGATATAGTAGCCAGACAGACTACGAGAGATGGTAGCCAGACTTACTATGAGAGCTAGCAGCTGGCCAGTCTACGAGAGATAGTAGCCAGACAGACTATGAGAGCTAGCAGCTGGCCAGTCTAAAACAGATAGTAGCCAGACAGACTACGAGAGATAGTAGCCAGACAGACTATGAGAGTTAGCAGCTGGCCAGTCTACGAGAGATGGTAGCCAGACAGACTATGAGAGTTAGCAACCGGCCAGACTACTAGATATAGTAGCCAGACAGACTGTGAGAGTTAGCAGCTGGCCAGACTACGACAGATAGTAGCCAGACAGACTACGAGAGTATAGTAGCCAGACTGACTATGAGAGCTAGCAGCTGGCCAGTCTACGAGAGATATTAGCCAGACAGACTACGAGAGATAGTAGCCTGACAGACTACGAGAGATAGTAGCCAGACAGACTACGAGAGTTAGCAGCTGGCCAGACTACGAGAGATAGTAGCCAGACAGACTACGAAAGATAGTAGCCAGACAGACTACGAGAGATAGTAGCCAGACAGACTATGAGAGCTAGCAGCTGGCCAGTCTACGAGAGATAGTAGCCAGACAGACTATGATAGTTAGCAGCTGGCCAGTCTACGAGAGATGGTAGCCAGACAGACTATGAGAGTTAGCAGCTGGCCAGTCTACGAGAGATGGTAGTAAGACAGACTATGAGAGTTAGCAGCTGGCCAGTCTACAAGAGATGGTAGTTAGACAGACTATGAGAGTTAGCAGCTGGCCAGTCTACGAGAGATGTTAGCCAGACAGACTATAAGAGTTAGCAACTGGCCAGTCTACAAGAGATAGTAGCCAGACAGACTATGAGAGCTAGCAGCTGGCCAGTCTACGACAGATAATAGCCGGCCAGACTACGAGAGATGGTCGCCAGACCGACTATGAGAGTTAGCAGCTGGCCAGTCTACGAGAGATGGTAGCCAGACAGACTATGAGAGCTAGCAACCGGCCAGTCTACCAGAGATAGTAGCCAGACAGACTATAAGAGCTAGCAGCTGGCCAGACTACTAGAGATAATAGCCAGACAGACTATGAGAGTTAGCAACCGGCCAGTCTTACAAGAGATGGTAGCCAGACAGACTATGAGAGCTAGCAACCGGCCAGTCTACCAGAGATAGTAGCCAGACAGACTATGAGAGCTAGCAGCTAGCCAGACTACTAGAGATAATAGCCAGACAGACTATGAGATTTAGCAACCGGCCAGTCTACAAGAGATGGTAGCCAGACAGACTATGAGAGCTAGCAGCTGGCCAGTATACGAGAGATAGTAGCCAGACAGATTATGAGAGTTAGCAACGGGCCAGTCTACGAGAGATGGTAGCCAGACAGACTATGAGAGTTAGCAGCTGGCCAGTCTACGAGAGATGGTAGCCAGACAGACTATGAGAGTTAGCAGCTGGCCAGTCTATGAGAGATAGTAGCCAGACAAACTATGAGAGCTAGCAGCTGGCCAGTCTTTGAGAGATGGTGGCCAGACAGACTATGAGAGTTAGCAGCTCGCCGGTCTATGAGAGATAGTAGCCAGACAAACTATGAGAGCTAGCAGCTGGCCAGTCTATGAGAGATGGTAGCCAGACAGACTATGAGAGTTAGCAGCTGGCCAGTCTACGAGAGATGGTGGCCAGACAGACTACGAGAGAGGTTGTATATCTCTAGCAGTAAAACTCCAACAATATTGAATAGTCACCAGATTGTACAGGTCTCGCGTTTCTTATTACTTTTTTTTAGCCCTGCGTCTGACTATCTATTTGGGCTGTACGCCTATACATTAATTACTCTAATGTGTTAGAGGTTAAGAAAATTGGATTTAAATAAATAATTTATTTTAAATGTATACCCTAATTTTCTTGGAGGGAGAGTGGAAAACCATTTAGGAAAATCACCCTCAAGACCTGTGTTGGGCAGTTAGTTATTTCGAGAGTGACAAATTATTACGTAAGGTTCTTGGCTCTCGGTTCCAAATTCCACTTAACCCTCTACCCCAATCAAGTATTATTTCTCAAGGTTCATGGTTCTCTGTTCCAAATACCACTTAACCCTCTGCCCCAATCAGGTATTATTACGTAAGGTTCATGGTTCTCTGTTCCAAATTCCACTTAACCCTCTGCCCCAATCAAGTATTATAGTTTCCATTGTTTACATCTAGTTAAAGTTGCGGGCTTACAGAACTCCTCTTCTACCAGGCCACAATGTGTTTTTGTTTTGTTTTCATCACCACGTCTTACTACCTGTTCAGGCCTTAACCATATATAATACTCTAAAGGGGTAAACCCTTTATAAGAGAACCCCCTCAGTAGACCTGACTGAGAGCTGAACCCAGATATCCCAGTCATTAGTAGGCCAGTATAACACCAGAGTGACGCCTTACACCATGGGGCCACTGCTGTGACTAATTTGTCTATTGAAAACAAGTTGAAACTAGTTTTTATATCGACAAGACTTATCTTCCAATACGAATAAAGTTTATTAATACTAAACAAATAAGAATCGGAGAAATGTAATTGTTTGGGTTCCCAAGCAACTGAGGGACCAAACCACCAAGCTGGTCTACTCTTAGTCTGGTTTCCAGGTCTAATTTGAGTGCCTGAGGAACAGTTTAATAGTCAAATTTAGTACAAGACGACACCTACCTAAACCAGAATGGGATGGGCTAGTTTCCTATGAGAGAACGTCTAAATGTGCTGTACTAGGTTAAGCTACTGTCTAACGCATGTGTTTATAACGCACATTGAAATGACTGCTACGAACAGCGAGTGTGACATGTGCTGTATATCCCCGGAGAGAGGGAAAGATGTTTTAGGTAAGTTGCACCTGCTATCGCAAAGAGGGGAAGCATTATCCAGTCTATTTGTCATTTGTCTGCTGTGACTCACTTGACGATAATGTCACAAGACATTGCGCAAACTCGTTGGACGGAGAGGCAGTTGGTTGGTTGGTAACTCGCTGTTCTGTTAGACTGCCAATGACGGGGAGATTGAGGTTTGAATCTCATTCGGGTGTATTGAGGGTGGGTTTTACAAAGTGGTGTTGCACTCCCCCTCCACGCCAATGAGGGTTCACTTCCTCTAAATTCAACCTTTCTCATCCCCAGCTCATTAGCGTAATAGTTAGATATATACTTGGAACCTTAACAGGTAGATGCTCTTTTTATATATAAAATAAAATATATAATTAAAACTAATATCCCAAGTGACAGGACGAGTATATAGCGTTGAATGTGTATTGATATGAAGTTATGTAGAGTCTGAACGAACAATATGGCCGGTAAACGTTGACCAAACGTGCGATCCCGCCAGTAACGACCTTTAAAAGGATGTTAAAAACTGGTTAAAATGCGTCTGAATACAAATATGACACCAATCTACCACCACGTGGGGAAACTTTCTCAGTCGAACCCCGGCCTTTCAGTGACCGGTGCCTTTGTACGTGTGATGGGCATATATCACCAAATAAGAATAAACATAATTTGAAAGAACGTTAACTGACGCCCAATCAGACATCAAAGTATCAGTCTAAAATAAGTCACCGTAATGGAATTATACTGAATTCTATATTGTAACGATATAGAGGCAGGTTTCAATAAATTGCTTGTGGTCTACATTCTTAAAAGAGAAGTCGCGTACCTTTATTCCCCCTATACCCTCTCCCCGTCGTTAACATTTAACCTCAACCCCCCAACATTTTCATAGAAACAATAGCCAGCTGGCCAGGAAGGAGGGGTGTCTCTAATACACCTCCATTGTAGTCTTCCTGTGTGCTTCTTGTTATGGTTCGGATATCCAGACAAGATAAACACCTGCAGCAACATCGAGACATGTTCTCGAGACTTACTGCGTCACTCTGTCCAGTGTCACTGCTAGGTAACCACTGTGTCACTCTGTACAGTCACTGCTAGGTAACCACTGTGTCACTCTGTACAGAGTCACTTTGTACAGAGTCACTGCTAGGTAACCACTGTGTCACTCTGTACAGAGTCACTGCTAGGTAACCACTGTGTCACTCTGTACAGTCACTGCTAGGTAACCACTGTGCCACTCTGTACAGAGTCACTGCTAGGTAACCACTGTGTCACTCTGTACAGTGGCACTGCTAGGTAACCACTGTGTTACTCTGTACAGTGTCACTGCTAGGTAACAACTGTGTCACTCTGTACAGAGTCACTGCTAGGTAACAACTGTGTCACTCTGTACAGTCACTGCTAGGTAACCACTGTGTCACTCTGTACAGAGTCACTGCTAGGTAACCACTGTGTCACTCTGTACAGTGGCACTGCTAGGTAACCACTGTGTTACTCTGTACAGTGTCACTGCTAGGTAACAACTGTGTCACTCTGTACAGAGTCACTGCTAGGTAACAACTGTGTCACTCTGTACAGTCACTGCTAGGTAACCACTGTGTCACTCTGTACAGAGTCACTGCTAGGTAACCACTGTGTCACTCTGTACAGAGTCACTGCTAGGTAACCACTGTGTCACTCTGTACAGTGTCACTGCTAGGTAACCACCGTGTCACTATGTACAGTGTCACTCTGTACAGGTCTTATGACTAGAAACGATGTTGTCCACACGTTTCCGCGAAAATAACCTTGTGACCCAAACATGGCTTCTACTATCCAGTATTTACATAACTTTACCATTAATAATAAAACTATATTCTCTCCCTAATTAGATAAAAATTGCTCTTTTAAACGTTAATCAACCCAATTTTAAATGATTGCATATTTTTAATCAAGGTTAACATCGTTAAAATATACATTTTGATTGTGTTGTGTTAAATAACCTTACTATAGGCCTATTTATATAAAATATACAAGTATTTGTGTGTATATATATATATATATATATATTTAGGCATGAATATATATTAATATATACTAAAATACATAATGCATATTATAATAGTGATAACTATTATTATTAATATTATTATGTGTTCGGTCCTACGATAGTTCTAAACCTTTTTTCAGCGAATTCTTACAGCCAATGCCTCTTCCTCCTTCTTGGACTTCCAGAACTTTTTGCTATTAAATATATAATTGTAATCCCCCCGCCCTAAATCTCCCCAAAGGAAACAATAGATGGGGGACTAACAGGATTAACATTTATTAAATATAAAAAATACTTATGTACAAAAATCACGAGTCGATTTTGGAGTAAGTTATAAGTTATTTTTCAAATTTTTGAAAATTGTGTGCATTTATGAACTAGAGCTTTTGGTAAAAAGGAAAATAGAAATTTGAAATTGGATCTCTAGGAGCTGATATACAACTAATTTGAGAACGCCCTAAAATGGCGTCCATCACGGGCTCTGTCTTAAGATATGAGTGAAGACAGACTCTGGGCAGGGGGTGGCTTTTGGATAGCTCAGTGGCTAGAACATTGGGTTCGAGTCCCGTTTTCAGAATTAGTTTTTCAATTAGCTAAGGAATTGTGTTTTTCATGTTGGGACAAAGTGTGGCATCATTAAGAGGTGATTTGTCAATTTGTCAAATTTTTGAAGCGATCAGAGTTTTTCTATCTATTCATGAAGATGTTGCACAGAAATCATAGTTTGTGGGCCTCACAAGAGTGTAGTCTCAACAAGAGTGTAGTCTCAACAAGAGTGTAGTTCTCAACAAGAGTGTAGTCTCAACAAGAGTGTAGTCTCAACAAGAGTGTTGTCTCAACAAGAGTGTAGTCTCAACAAGAGTGTAGTCTCAACAAGAGTGTGGTCTCAACAAGAGTGCGGTCTCAACAAGAGTGCGGTCTCAACAAGAGTGTAGTCTCAACAAGAGTGCGGTCTCAACAAGAGTGCGGTCTCAACAAGAGTGCAGTCTCAACAAGAGTGTAGTCTCAACAAGAGTGTAGTCTCAACAAGAGTGCGGTCTCAACAAGAGTGTAGTCTCAACAAGAGTGTAGTCTCAACAAGAGTGTGGTCTCAACAAGAGTGTGGTCTCAACAAGAGTGTAGTCTCAACAAGAGTGTAGTCTCAACAAGAGTGTTGTCTCAACAAGAGTGTAGTCTCAACAAGAGTGCAGTCTCAACAAGAGTGCGGTCTCAACAAGAGTGCGGTCTCAACAAGAGTGTAGTCTCAACAAGAGTGTGGTCTCAACAAGAGTGTAGTCTCAACAAGAGTGTAGTCTCAACAAGAGTGTAGTCTCAACAAGAGTGCAGTCTCAACAAGAGAGTGTCACAAGGAAGATCGCGCTTCTACCTTGAATTGGGTCGATTGATAACTGAATTGACAAATTGACAATAATGTTAAATGTAGCAATGCACTTGTACACGCGAATATGGCTTTTGACTTAGTATAAAAATAAATATTTTATATAACTATGGCTTAAACATAACAGTTGATTAGATATATTTTCTTTTTACTTAAAACTTTATATATTTTCAATCAAATCTTGAAATCATACTTAGTAAGTAAGCTTAAGTACAAGTTGAAAGATAAAAGTATTTTTTTGTGTTTATTTTGATAAGCCTTCATTATTTTTTGCGTATTGCAATAATCTTGTACCCCAAACTCTAGAACTATATTGTCATACACGGGAAACATAAGGTACTCATACTCAATACCCAATTATCTCTCAATACAGCAACGAATCAAAAGTCCCTTTGACCTGTAAAAGAGCCCATGCCTATTTTTCTACGCTAACCACCAAATAAGAACTCTACGTCTTGTTTGCGTGTGTGGTCAAGTTGACTCTTCTAGTAGCGTCCCGGAAGTTACTAGTCGAGCGACCATCTTGTGTTGGCTCACACTTCCGGTTCTTCTGTCTTCACTAATCATCTTATCTCCAGTCTAAGATGAAGTTTCTCAACTACTTGATAAATAAATTCAGGCAATGCCTTTGTTGAACGGGAAAAGTCTAAACAAACGCGCATTGACAGGTGTTCGTGTTGAGTAACGCTGGACCTTTGTCCTGGAATAAATAGTTCTGTCGACCATCCAGTTATATTCCAAACAATGCACACTTTCCTACCAGAACTATTAAAACACGATCATATGGGAGGTTGAGAGACGCGAGTTTGTCTATTTCCCACCGCACAAACACTATTAAGGTTAATTATTGTGCATAAAATTAAATTTAACCGCCCCAATTCACTTCATTAAATGTATACTCCATAAAATTAAATTTAACCGCCCCAATTCACTTCATTAAATGTATACTCCATTAAATATGATGAGCCATAATGTAATGTAATTGAATTTGTTGGGCTTATGGTTAATCTCGCCCTCCCTCCCCATATTTTCTCTCCCAATGATACCCCCACGAGAGTTGCTATCCATCTCTTTAATGTGTTTATTCGGGGCATCCAGGGTGGACGGGAACCAGCTCCACCACTTACCAGTCGAGGTACCAGTCGAGGTACCAGTCGAGGTACCAGTTAATATATTGGGAGATAAGGCTTGTTTCACAACACAACAAACACAAGGATGGCATTTAAATGCTCGCTACCTGTTCAATTTGAAAATGGTTAACTGTCGTCTGGG
>CABFOW010007387.1:0-24468 GCA_902141385.1 Timema californicum | reverse complement strand
AGGAGAAGGGCGGGGTTCTAGGGGGGCATTTGTTTTTAATAGTAGTGGGGGAGGGGAAGGATACTGTGAATTTGACCCCCCTTTCTCCAATGTAAGCATGTAATTTGTGGTCCTATCAAAACGGAACAAACGAAAATTTGTGCGGAACAATGCGTTACAAACGAATAACAAACGAATGCAATCATAAAACATAATTTTTAAAAGTGTGGGTAATAGGCGATGGGGGTGGGTGGGTGGGGGGTTCACGGACGTTTGTTTACTGAGGCTGGCTATGCCATATTATCTGGTGGTGTGGACAACGGTAGGCTGTAAGAATCTTAACATCTAAGTAAAAGAATTAAGCACATGAGGAATATGGAATTCATTTGGAAAATACGTCGAAATTTATAACAATTGGAACAGTAAATAATGTATCACAGATGGATTCCGTGGTCAAAATTTCAGCCCAAAAAAACAATTAACAGGTGTAAAAATAGGCATATATTAGACAGATTAATAGAATTCTTAAAATACGGTGGTCCTCATTAAATGTCATTAAGAAACAGACGCACCCAACTTTTCTACAAATAATGCCATCACTTGATAAGTTTAATTCAAAATATGTTGTTGTTTTTTGCTTTTTTGTTTGTAAATTTGTTTAGTGATTTTATAGTTCTAGTGATTGTAAAAAATGTTGGGAAACTTAAATTAATTTAATATGTTAACACTTGGTGAGCAAAAATTATTACCGGTAAGCTTTTACCTGGCCCCACCAAAAATAAAGATCACGCTCCGCCACTGGTTACTTATATTAAAAGTGTTCTTAAAATTCACAACTGGAAAAAAAACAACAGAAATAGCAGTTTTGATACAGTGTATATACCCCCTAAAGGAAATTTATTTCACAGATTTAAAGTACCCGTTCTGAAACAATCAACTCTAGCAACAAACGACTTACAAATCAATTAACTTCAAAGGCGAGCCAAGGTAGTCATACAGCCGTTTATTTAGAGCTACAGTAGCCCCGTGTCTTCTTTGGTGCTGACTGACAGTTCACAGCTGACGCCTTTGAAAAGTTATCAGACCCAATTTTGTACTCCTACGCTGAACCATATGGTCTGAAAAAACATGTGTTTAGTAGCTGTCACTTCTGACAGTCAAAATTTAGGTATATTCAGTAGTCATATGGCTTCTTTGGTGCTGACTGACAGTTCACAGCTGACAGCTAAAAGCTTTGAAACGTTACCAGACCAAATTATGTATCNTCTTTGGTGCTGACTGACAGTTCACAGCTGACGCCTTTGAAAAGTTATCAGACCCAATTTTGTACTCCTACGCTGAACCATATGGTCTGAAAAAACATGTGTTTAGTAGCTGTCACTTCTGACAGTCAAAATTTAGGTATATTCAGTAGTCATATGGCTTCTTTGGTGCTGACTGACAGTTCACAGCTGACAGCTAAAAGCTTTGAAACGTTACCAGACCAAATTATGTATCCCTACACCGAAACATATGATCTACAAAAACATGTGTTTAGCAGCTGTCACTTCTGACGGTCAACATTTAGGTATTATACCTAAATGTTGACTGTCAGAAGTCAGCTGTGAGCTGTCAGTCAGCACCAAAGAAGCCATGGGAATACTGTACCTAAATGTTGACTGTCAGAAGTCAGCTGTGAGCTGTCAGTCAGCACCAAAGAAGCCATTGGGATAGTGTATAATAGTGGACTTGACTCGCAAGGTCGGTTTCAAACTCTACTAACTCCACAAAGCTTTTTTTCCCCGTCTTCTCTTCAGGAGAGTTTTAGTCTAACCTTTTCTCATCATTCAAGCGCAAGTCTAAAGGACTTTTGTTCGATTCCGGTCAGCGATTACATTGGGTGCATTAACTTTATGTCACTGTTTTGTGTCAACCAGCCTCGTGGAGTAGTATTAAATGCACCTGGATACGAGCCTAGGGTTCACGAGTTCGATTCCGGGATGGTACCTTGGGTATTTTTATCTTAAGAGAGATGATCCAAACGGTCATCAGGGTTAAGATAATTAGACTTAAGTTAAGTTAAGACTCACCGGCTAAACAGTTTCATAATCACTGTCCTTACATTGCGGGTACGACATGTGGACAAATTCCTATGGTGCACCTTGAGCAACGTTCTGTGCGGTCTAGGACAACTGGGCGCCGCCAAACAGGCGCGGCCAACTGGGCGCACGCGAACTAGGCACCAGGACAACTGGGCGCTAAAATAAAACTTTTTTTTATTAACTTATGCAATTTTTTAGAATAAAAAATGCACCATTTTTTCATATTTAATTATCATCCCCATTATTATTTCTTACCTAACCTAACCTAACCTAACCTAACGAAGTCGATGCTAGAATTTTAAGAATAGTTAGTGACTATAGTAATAGATACATTATTTCGTTTTTACGAGGTGTTGCAGATAATATTGCAATGCATTAATACAAGACAAAATAATATTTAAATAAAATATAATGCTGCACATAATTATATTTTTTACCCATCACTTTGCAATAAGCTAGTGTTTACCTATCACTTTTTTTGCTAGTTTTTACCCATCACTTTTTAATTTTAATTGAGAAAAATGTAATTAAAAAGGAGTGATTTTTTGTTTTTACTCATCATTTTTTAATTAAAAAGAAAAAACGCATAGCAAAAAAGTGATTTTTTAAAAAAGAAAAAAGAGGGGTTACTTTTGGCGCCCAGATGGCAGCACCCAGTTGCCTGGATTCGCGTTCTGTGACAACAGGGTGGCTAATAGTTTACATACAGATGACTGAACTGGATGCCATGTCCCTCCCGGTCAGTAATGCCATACGATAAAAAAAAAAGTTTGTGTTGACTTGCGCATTCATGTGTGTACAGTTGAGTGATTATTTTTTTTCTTGGTCATTTTTGGGTACAGCCATTTTAAATTCCCTCGTGGTAGCCCGAGAAGGTACAGTTCAATTTTCACAAGAAGAGCCTCATCTTCCGGCTAGAAAAGCTACTAGATATACTTTTACGTGTCGGTGACCTGGCGGTCTATGGGTAAGGTGTCAAACTTCTGTGCTGGCAGCCGGGGTTCAATCCTCGATCCCGGCACAGATTTATCTGATTACCAAACCCTTCCTTCACCTCTGACAAGACGTGTATTAATCACAACTTGTGAATGTGGGGAATGCCAGGCCTCCGCCGTGGTTTGGATCTCACGTTAAACTGTAGGTCCTCCATTTCATCTCACAATCACCCTACCATTACACATTAGCACAAGTGCGTATAACCCGAACGGGTAGTAAGATGCGGTGCTAATAATAATAATTTATGGCCAAAATGGATAATATTTTACTGATTTTTTTTTAACATATATATATGTATACAGAAAATATATATACACAATTTTTTTATGGTCAAAATAGACAACATTTTACTGTGTGTGTGTGTGTGTGTGTATATATATATATATATATAATTAGTAGGTATATATATATATACCTACTAATTACTTATTATACCTACTTATATATACTTACATATATATATATATATATATACAGTAAAATGTTGTCTATTTTGGCCATATAAAAAAAGTGTATATATATTTGCTAAAAGGCTCTTCCTATGAACATTTGACTGTAGTTACAGTGTATTTAATATGCAATACACCTGATAGTCATATATTTATATTCTTGTTACTGGACAGTCAATAAAGTAGGTATACGAAATGTTCCAGGCGGGAAGAAGTGATGGTTGGCTGATCTCCGGTGACGTCGAGACGCTTCAAGTCGGCCGCCTCCACGTCCGACCCTGACGTCACCACCGGCCCCGCCACCATCACATGTGTCTACTATGGTGTGTTGCTGTCATTACTATTATTACTCTCGTATTAACTCTTCCTCTGTCGAGTTGGACGTGTATATCCGTCGTCGTAGAGCAGCAGCAACGTGTTTGTACGTCTCTCCAACCCCCCCAGGCGCACCAACTACCTGTGTTAGCGAGTCGAACAACGTGTTGACAACCCCTGTGTCCGTAGAAGAAGAAAATGATGATGATGATGTTAACCGCCACGCAACAATGCCCTTTCAAGACGCGCTTAGTCGTTTCTTTCTGCCCGGATACGTGTTGTGTCGTGTTAAGACGTTACTCGACTGTTTTGTTTGTGTTCAAACGTTTGTCCGAAACTATCGCAAGTGTTTTGTTCACTGCACACTTGATGATCATGGCAGGTGACCAATAGACATCTCTTCTTTTTTTGTTTGTTTATTGTTTGATTTAATTCTTTTTTAACAACCATCTTTGAACTGTGAAATTAGATTTAGTTTTGTTTCGTCAACAATGAAATAAATATATACTATACTGTATTCCATCTTGTTTGAAACTCAAAAGTAAATCAATAAAAGAGGGAAGTAAAGGCTCTTGCGAATGAAACCTCAACCCCGCATAATAACAGCGTTTAAATTAAACAATTACTTAGGAATTCTTAAATTCAATAAATTCGTAGAAATGTATAAATTATATTATATTTTTTAATATATTAACAAATACGTTAAGCTTATCAAATATTTAACCAGTTGATGGTACGTACGATTTTGTGAGTGTAAGGAGAAGAATGCAAATTAATGGAACAGCCAACTAAACTGTCATGGCGGTTGGCTAGCCCGTAGCCTTAACTAACAGCGCTTTATTATCTCGTAGTGGGGACAACTAGTATCGATGCGTCGTGATAAGCAATATTATCTCAGTTATCCTTAAATGTTTTAAAAAAGAAGAGAAAGCATCTCTTTACATAAAACAGATGTAAAATTGAAATTTTAATGCTCATTTTTTAAAGCTTAATGAATGTTAGCAATCGCGCGAAACGAATGTGTCAGTTACTTTTGACAAGATAAGCTGATACCTTTCCGCATAATGCACCCGGAGAATCAGGTTTGCGAGGAGATATGAGGGTAATGCGCGGGCAGCTATTCATCTCAACCACTGAAGGCGCGATTGTGATTTGAATTTTATTGAATTGTTTTAAATTTCGTATTATAATATATACCAGTAATATTTTAGGATTCAATGAGTGTGTGTACACTAGAAAATAATAGGGGAAGATGTAGACATCAACAATGGTTCTTTAAATTCAGTAGATTTATTGTTAAATAATTCTACAATGGTCAGACGACATCAAAACATTTCGAACTTAAAGCTTCAAAACAAGCTACCAGCAAATTGCACATTGAAAATGCCTAGGCTTTTCATATGTTGGGTAGATAGGCCTATACCAGTAATGTTGTGTGTAATCGAAAGATTGTTAGGCATCTCATTGGTGTGATGTGCCATTTAGGAAAACAAGAATAAGCTTTCAGGGGGCACAACGAGAGCGTGGAATATCTCAATAAAGGAAATTTAGAAACCTTAAATTTGCTTGCCATTGATGGAGGATTAGAAGGAAAAAAAGGACCATTTACAAAGCAACGTGGTCCTTAAGGGAATTTCCTCTGATATTTCGAAAAATTTAATCAAATCAGTCACTATTGCCATAAATGAGAACACTCGAGTTAAAATAGATTACAAAAATTTTGTGTCGATTTGGGTGAATGAAACTACTGAAGTTTCTGTGAAGGTACAACTCAGCATCATTGTTAGGTATATTCATGGCAAAAACTTTGAAGAACGTTTTATGGGATTTTATGTTGTCTCGAGCGAAAAAAAGTGTTGTGGGGATGCCAAAGAAAGTTATTTCCATCATTGAGAAATACAATATGGAGAAAAAGCTTATTTGCCAAACATATGATGAAGCATTGGTTTTGGCGGGCTGTTGTGGTGGGGTGCAAGCCATCATACGTCAAAAATACCCCTAAGCGATTTTTGTGTACTGTTATGTACACTAGTTGAACTTAGTACCATTACACAGTGACAAAACAATAAAAGAATTTAAGTTTTTCATCTGCAACTTCACAGTGACAGCATGGATTTCAAGTACCTCATCCAGTTCAAATACGATGGAACTACAATTCACGTGCTGTGTCAACCATCAAACGATAAACACAATTACCACCAGCTATGAAATGCGATGAGCTATGTAACCGAGTCTGATGACTGAGATCATGAATCTATAAATTGTGCATTAAATCTTCTGAGAATTTTAGATTTTTTAATTTTCACATTCTCGCTGTGCCTATTCGATAGAATTCATGTCTTCAGCGAACATTTGCTCAACATTTTCCAAGATAAGTGCAGAAGTGATGTAAACTTATACATCAATTAAATAAGGACTACCAAATCAAAAATATCGTCTCTACATTCAGAAATGGTTTTACAAGCGCATCTTCAAGAGAATATGGATTTGAACAAAAACGATCAGGCAGACTTCCAAACCCAGCGTTTGGTTGAAACTCACTAACACGTTGCATTTTAAATCCTTGACTCCATCGTAGTTCAATTAGATGAACGATTCTCCAGATTTGAAGAAGTTGCATTTGTTGAACTCTTAAATCATCCAAAATATACCCAATTCAACAACAACAAAAAATCCTTTCCTGATTGTCATTTTCAAAAACTTAAAAACACATACCTTAAGGTGTTTAACTTTATAGCACTACGGTGACTACACAATAATCTGGTTAATATCTTCATCTCAGAAGACAAAGCCAACCATTGCATTGAATTAGTGAGTTCCATTGAAGAAAACGACCTCCAAACAGTGTATGAACAGACGTTAAAGTTGCTGCAACTGATTCTCAGCATTCCAATAAGCTCAGCTACTACAGAACGTTCACTGAATATATTGAAAAGAATTCAAACACATCTGCATAATTCTAAGACCAATAAGAGACTATCAAAACTGGCAACTATTTCAATAGAAAATGAACT
The DNA here is from genome assembly GCA_902141385.1 of Timema californicum. NCBI lineage: Eukaryota > Metazoa > Arthropoda > Insecta > Phasmatodea > Timematidae > Timema > Timema californicum. Next base: position 17,634 of record CABFOW010007387.1, on the reverse strand, counting down.
TTCTTGTAAGTGCACTCAAGATTCCGTGTTCAAAGAAAGAGTGATAGATTTTTTTTTCTTTCAGAAATGAAACAAAGATGCTTAGAATTGATTTACAAGAAAACGTAGACAACTTTGATGGTCACAGACCCCGACCAGAAACCTCTTGAAAATAGATTGGAGTAAACTTTAAAGTGCGTAGTTGTTCCGTTTACACCGGCTTCCTATATATATATTAATATAAATAATTATATATATATATATATATATATATATAATTATTTATATTAATAGTAGGCTGCCGGTACTGTATTATAGAACTTCATAAAAAAATATCATTTTCGACATCATTGACATCATTTATGAATGTTCGTAACTCAGCTTACTCGAAAATTATCATCACGCTTCGCCACTGATGGATCCTATTATTTTGTAAATGTAAGGGGAAGAAGGCAAGTTAATGGAACAGCCAACTAAGCTGTCATGGCGGCTGGCTAATCGTTACTAGCAGTTCAGCACATTATTATTTTGTAGTGTGGGTAATGATTGTATTATTGAAAATACTTGTATTTGAAGTCTGCTTAGTGGAGGGATTAAAAAGTGATTGTTTACTTTGAGTATTAAATAAGATGGAACATCATTTAGTTTGGTTGTCATGTGTGTAAGAAAAACTCAACTGATTGTTGGCCACACGTGGCTGCTTCTGAAATGTTTTTTATTGTCTTGACTAGACGCAACATTTTGTGAGCAAAGCATATTATGTTATGTATATTTGTCCTTTTGTTTGGTAATTATTTTTAAAAAAATTGTAAGGGCAAGGCTGTTAGGAAAAATGGACATTTCAATAGTTGAAATATCCAATTTATTGTCGCTGTTGGCTTTGACAAGATTGTTCACATTGTAAGAAATATATTATTAAGAACGGAACTTTTAGCTTTAAACTTTACATCAAAGTACAAAATAATGTAATTATCTTATGTAATAAATATATAATTTAAGTTTTCTTCTCTCAGTACTGAACTGTTATATAAAAATAATCATCTGTCATTGCCAGTAAAAGCGTTACATTGTTTTGAAATACTAAAGATGTGATGTGTTCGTTGAACTATAAATATGGAGGGATTTTATTTCAGGAATTTATGAGTACATTTTCGTAATTTCATACAGTACTGTTACCACAAAGACACACATAAATATCGAGTTCAAACTGAACACCCTTGAAAAGTAATTAAAACCATTGTCATCATCAATTCCATAGGTAAATAAATATGTTTAAATGTTTGCTTGTAAAAAAAAAGTACAAAAAGTGAAGTGTTTGATCAATTTAATTACAAATGGTCTTTCATTTCTGTCTTCACCCATCATCTCTTATAATTAAATAAGACAATGAAATAATTTTCAAAACTATTATTCATTAATCAGTAATTTGTTTACAATTTTTACAATATCCAACATTTTATGTTAGCTTATGGTGACAAGTGATAGCCTACTTAAAAAAATACATATTTGCATATAATATCGCAAGGACCATTGTTATATAAAAAATAATTCTTAAAATAATCAAAAACAAGCATAAAAACAGTAGTTAAAATGTCTTAAAACATACGAAAGTATATATGACTAAATATTATAACAGAAGTATCATGATACTAAAGAAACCTCATTAAAAATTAACTAATAAATAAAATTATAAATCAGTTTAATAGCTTATCTTTAAAGTGACACAAAGTTTAATTAATAGCAACAAAACAAGTAAGCATTTTTCACGTGCAGGTACCAAAAAATAATATCCACGTCAAGAACGCAACATCAACTTAAAACAATTATAATATTATTTTAAAGTTGAATAACAAATAATAAAAATTGCATAAGCTTCTTATCTTTGGGGGATATAATTGATAAACAAATAAATTGAAAGAGACTAGAACCCTGTACCTTTGGTTTTTAAAATCAACTACTTTACCAAGTGAATTAACAAATAGCCCATAATATATATTTTTTTACTTTACAGAATTTAAATTAGAGATACTAAATTGGTCTCAAATTGAGAATACATTAAACCGGCAATACTCGATGAAGTGGTCGTGGCTTAGTTCTGATATGAATTACCAAGGCATGGTCGTTAAATTTGAGGTAAGTGAATACTCAGTGTATTTCTAGGCTAATGCCAATGAATCTTTTTAAAATTACTTTCGCCATTTCCTTATTTTTGATAGTTTAAATACCGATTATAATATATTTAACGTGAACTTTCTGAAACAACTAATCATTTCCTCATAAAACTTACGAACACAACTCTGGAAAAGGTAAAGCCCCAATTCTACCTATTATTAGTTTTTCTGCTCGTTCTTAACTTAACAAACAAATGAGATAAGGTGATCGACATCTGATTTAGTGCAAAATAAGAATGATTTATTAAAAGCTAACACATATCTGAGGCCATAGTGTTGTTTAACTAAGGCACAATTCTCCGTAATACTATTTAATAACGTTAGAATACTCTGTGGTACAATGACTTGAGTAATGTTTGTAAATAACAACAATAAATAAGATACCGCAGCTCACATTTTCAGTTTTAAATGTTGGCTTCATTACATTGTTGTATACCCCAAGTAGGTTTACAATTTGACACTTACACAATGAAGGAACTTTCGCCATATTGGGTCGCAAAGTAAATCAATGAGTGACTGAGAACAAAACGAAGTTAAGTGACATTTCTTTGAAAAATTCAGTTTAGTGTAGTTATGAATGTACAGAACTATAGCTAGTAATTTAAGAGGGAAAACGGGTCAAAGCTATTTTCAACGAGTGACGCCATCTATGATTTCAAAGTCATGTTTAATTTTGATTGACAATTCTTGAACACATTTTTTTTATGACACTTGTCCGACTTTTGTTCTCAGTACCTCAATAAGTTTACAATCGATAGTAGTTTTTTTCCGACTAATTTTTGTGCCAGCTTTATCAGCTCTGCTTAAATGTCCTCCTTGAATTGACCGTGAAAAATATATTTCAACAAAGGTAGAAGATGTTTATTTATTATTTTAAAGTACGTTCGTTTGGAATAAAATCCTGTAAATGGGATTTTTTTAAAAACTTTGTTACTTTACTTTTCTGGTGGTTTTTTGAAAGTAAATTTAATTGGAATATAACAGGGAAAAATCATCGTAATAATATGAAAGTGCGGAGGCAACCCGGAACCGTGACTGAGGTTCGGAAAATAAATAATGGAGATTTTTTTTTCTCTGCTATATTTCGGCGATTCATACACACAATTGATTTTTAGAGCCCATCTGCATGGGTGGGCAAGCGGACTTGGGTGTCAGTCTCGTCTAGTTTGATACAAATCACGCCGCATGTACTGAAGGAGATTTTTACTATATGGTTTGCCACTTTTTCTCTCTACACACAAATGCCGGTACATTTCTTTTATATATTTAGCACCATGTCTTGTTATTATTTTCATTTATTTGAGGCGTTGAACGTGCACTTTCTAAATCAACTGATTATATCAGCACACGACCTATAAAAAAAAAGCTTGATTGTAAGACAAACACAACACATAGACCCCAAACCACTGATTCATCAATGTGAAAGAGGAAACCCACATTTCACCAATGATACATATTTTGGCCATGCTAGGAATCGAACCCAGGACCCTTAGGGACTCCGATCTCCCCGTTCAGGCTGTCCAGTCTACTATCTAAAATTCTACCATCCTCTCCACTACTTCATCTCATTGATTATCAAAGCTGATAGAACTGCAGGTTTTATGGAGACAAGATAGTTTTTCGCTCTCTCTCGGTCAAATGTTGCCAAATATCCTCGCTTTCAGTTATGTCGGAAGGTGGTGTACTGGTTTAAGAAGGAGTTACTGGCAACATCCACGAACCAGCGTTGCCAAATTTGTCTTGTATCTCAGGGAAGATTTACCAAACGAAAACAAGATAGTAACAACGCTGTGTCCCAATAGTAACCATGCAGTTCCCTCAGAGATGATCTTCAGTGTACAGTGTGGTGTAAATATGAGGGTAGTTAGTATCGGTAGTGAAACATGGTGCTAATTTAAATCAGTGTTTTTAAATCAGACAAATTAATTCATTTTTTTTATCGTCGTATTTTACCGATGTGAACCCAACAGCTCTGTCGGCTGGGAATGTCAGGCCAGCAAGGAGGGCGCAGGGCTGGTCGTCGGCGTACTAGCCGTGGTGAGGATGGACATACCTCCGCCCTGGCTCGTCTGACGCATGTCGAAGGCGCTGATGACGACGTTGGTCGCCGTCGTGATGATGTTTAAGGAGAGAACGACGTTATTCCAGACGTTGGCCGTGGTCTGATGAGCCGTCTTGTTGATGTTGAACGCCGACCCAAGAGTGACGTTGATTATACCCTGGAGGATCTGGGGCGAGCGGGCCGGGAGGTAAACAAAAAGAAAAAGAGAAGAAGAAAAAACTTAAATAAAGCAAACGAAACTTAAAATCGTGTGGTAAACAAAAATAAAACATTTACTTACTTAACCTACTTACTTACTTACTCTATGACATTAGGAAATCGAAAGTTTATTCCCGCACTTACAAAAGAACGCCACCGGTCCCTATCTTGAGCTAATTCTATCCAGTCCACCTTATCACACCCTATCTCTTTCGGGTCCATTCTAGTTTTGTCCTCTTATCTGCGTCTAGGTCTTCCCAATTGTTTATTCCCTTTGAGTTTACCAGCCAGCACACTGATCACGGTTCTAGATTCTCTCATATATGCTGCATATTCTAATTACCGTAAACTACCAGACTTGACTACCCTAACAATGTTTTACAATGAGTATAGGGTGGTTAACTCATCATTTTTTAACCTCTTCCACACCCCAGGAACATCATAGAAAATAAAAACAGCCACTCACAACAGTTGTTCCAGAAATATTCCGAAAATTAATCGAACTCATGGGTTGCCAAGTTGCTAGAGCATTGACGAGCTAAATAAAAGGTACGTACAAAAAATATCTTTCTATAGACACACATTTTTTCAAATAAAAAAACAAAATTTAAAAATATCAAAGCAAGAAACACATATTAGACAAAAAAACAAAGGATTTCCAGTAGCTAAAATTCAACAAATTAAAACATTTTTTTTTAAAAAAAATCTTGAATAAACGGCAAACTAAAATGGAAACAAAAACACAAGAGGAACATAAAAACTGTGCAGGAAAAAACCTAAAATAAAAGCGATTCTAATCATAAGTAACATTGTTTTAAAGAACCTAAGATAAAATCGAAGAAAAGGAAACAAATAAAATTTTTTTAAAAAAAACATAAAGAGACGAAAGCGAATCAGGAACTCTTAGTCACGTTAAGGTTTTGGAAGTGATGTGTATAGGAGGCGGTTAACGGCACAGCCGCGTCCAGACCGAAGCTCATCTTGATTACGTCAGAGACCATGGAACCCATGACGCAGGACAAGGTGCAGTGGTTGAGCACGGCGGAGGTGTATTGCTTGTCGGGATGGTTCAGGTTCATCGTCATTAGCAGGACTCCCAAGATGGCCGCTGACACCTGCCCCACCCGAGCAAACCACGTTTTAATAATACGACATGTTGTTTACAACAGTTACCGTGGTCGTTCTCACGGTAAGAGGCCGTAAAAGAGAGGCCTCATTAGACTTAATAACTGCAGTAGCCCTCCCGTGAAGTGTATAGGCAACAGGACTAACATGCTCACCTTTGGTGACGTCACGAGCATACATAAGTATTCTAGGAGTAATAATTCTTTAGCGGATTCAATGGAGTGGTACCTACCTACGTCCCAATCTTTTTACTTCCAATTATCCTCACACCAGTAGGATATATACGGTGTTTCACAACGAGCCGCGCCTACCTCCTTTCCCATTGGTGGATGTGTTTCTCATCGCAATGTGATTGGATTCGCGACGCATCTTTAACTATGCGGAGGGGTGACCTGGCGGTCTAGGGGTAAGGTGTCAGACTTCTGTGCTGGCGGCCGGGGTTCAATCCCAGGTCCCAGCACAGATTTATCTGATTACCAAACCCTTCCTTCACCTCTGACAAGACATCTTGTGAATGTGGGGAATGCCAGGCCTCCACCGTGGTTCGGATTCCACGTTAAACTGTAGGTCCTCCATTTCATCTCACAATCACCCTACCATTACACATTAGCGTAAGTGCGTATAACCTGAACGGGTAGTAAGACGCGGTGCTAATAATAATAATAATAATAAACTATGCGGAGTGTCACAACAGCTGGTCGATCCAATGGCGCGTGAGTTACTCGTGTGTGTGTATGATCCAATCAGCAATCAGACGTTTCACAGAACAGGATATTGGGGGTACGTATAATTACGTCATCAATATGTGGCCCGCTTGTTTTACAACAGATTGTTCATCCCCCGCACATCTATCCCTCCCCGACTCGTTCTCCTGGCTTACATGGCTGGTTATACGCAGCTCGGTCAGCATACCTTGACTCCCAAATCTATTCTCCCACTTTCAAAGCAGTGTGTCTGACTCGTTCTCCTGGCTTACATGGCTGGTCATACGCAGCTCGGTCAGCATACCTTGACTCCCAAATCTATTCTCCCACTTTCAAAGCAGTGTGACTACACCCCCCTATCCCCTCTACGTTGCAGTCATATAACAAGCCAAGACGATTAAGCCGATCCAACAAACATGTGGGACAGTTATGAATTCATCCTGGTCTTAGCTAACTCCTCCAGGAACATAATATAGCACTTATTGTCTCCGATCTCAAGTCAATACTTGTCATTTTTACGAACATTAAGGGGGGGAAAAACTTGTCTAGAAACATTTCTATTCATTTTTCATACATATCCAGGGAAAATCTCCTTGATAAAAACATACATATTCCCTCATCTTTATACGCTTTCCTGAAAAGCTTATGTCCATTTTCCAGAAAAATTTTTTGTCATAAAGTCTAACTATAGACCAAGAAATTCAACTTCAACTGACTATGCTATTTTCAATGAAAATTCGTTATTATTGTTCTACCCGCCAACTCTGAACCATTTTCAGAGAGAAATACTAACTAAGACGATTCTTAGGCATTTTCCAAGGAAAATTCAAACTTATCGTCGTCTCACTCGACTATAGAATATTTTCCTGACCTTAGTCAACTCTATAAAGTATTTTACAAGGAATATTCGTGCTATCAGCTGACTCCAGAGTATTTTCCATGGAAAATTCGAACTTCTCTGTGTAGCATTTACTGGAGAAAATTCTATTTAGACTCTAGATCATTTTCTGAGCAAAAAAGACTTCAGCTGACTCTATAGAAGTTTCCAGGAATGCATGCTACCACTTAATCCTATATCACTATCCGAGGAAAATTTGAGCTTAGCTGACTACATAACATTTTGCGTTGAAAGTTCGATCCACCGCTCAACACTAGAGCATTTTTCGAGAAACATTTAAATCTGAATTTTGCTACCTATCCGTATCTATCATCTAGGAATTCGTTTCTATCAGCAACCGATTCTCTCCGTCCTACGATTGAACTTGCAATTTGCAGCATGCATCCAACCGGGCGGGGCTTAAATATTTCCGGCGTGTCCTATTTAAAGACTCGACCTTTTAAGATGAAATCATTATAATAAAGATACATTTTAAAATATAGCTCATAAATAGGATACATCATGTCTAGCGAATATGCAACCATCTTTTTGAATATACAAGGATCGAATGAGATTGTTAAAAAACAGTTGAAGGATTTAGAGCAGGGCCGTTGTTACGACGTTAACAGTATAAAGGTGACTGATACTCACTTTGGCTGACGACTTATCGCCATCTTGGATGACAAGTACAGTCTCTGATTACTTAATCATTTCTCCGCGCTGACTGACTGTCAGCTGGAAGACATTGCCAAGGCCAAGCTTATGCTGATTTTTTAAAGGGATATCCAAGCAGAGTAAGACAGTCAATTTTGTCATTTAAAGGTATTTGTACATGGTTTCTATGCTTATTATTACTAACATTAAATGATATATGTACGACTAACTAGAACGTTCCTGTTTGTTATAACTGTTTCCGAGTCCATCAATTTTGCCACGCAGCTGAGGAAAAAGTCTAGATGCATGCGGAAAATGGGGCGCCAACATGTCAGGACTCCCCGCTAAACAAGCCCGTTTAAATTCTTCTCCTATAACATTAACCCACCAAGTTAATGGGAATAGAGTATTTACTTGCCAGGAATTAAATGTTAATGAATAATTTGTTAATTAGATACCTTAGATAGAAAATATTTCACGTCATTATGCTTTTATCGAGCATATACCAGGACTGATTCAAACCTTGAGTGTAGTTATAGAAGGACCGAATGACGTAAATGTACAGATCCAAATACTAGCGACTCTTTTAACAGATTTGGCCACGGGATTTAGCCAATTTCATGAGGGCATGGTCTGAATAGAGAATGTAAGAGGAAATATAGAATGGAACAAGGCTTAATGGGAGGGAATGGTCTGAATAGAGAATGTAAGAGGAAATCTAGAATGGAACAAGGCTTAATGGGAGGGAATGGTCTGTATAGAGAATGTAAGATGAATATATAATGAAACTATGCTTAATGTAAGAGTGTATTAAGGCTTAATATAAGGGCATGGTCAGGATAAAGGATGTAAGAGGGAATATATAATGGAACTATACTTAATGTAAGAGAGTATGACCTGGATGGACAATGGAAGAGCATAGAAATAATGCATGCGAGCATATGGTGACGTCCTCAAGGACAGGGGGGCTAGTTTGTCAGTCGAGGTTAGAGCCAGAACGAGCTGGGTATAACCATTCTGGCGGGCGAAAGAGCTAGTGGTGGAAGGAGAAATGTAGGGGTTGAACCATCTGTGATGAAACTGCCGGGCCATATACTGATGATGTCACTACCAAGAAACACCCCACTATCCTGCGTTGTGAAACGCCTGATAGGATCATTCACACACGATATTGGATCAACCGGTTGTTGTGAAATTCCGCATAGCTAAAGGGGCGTCGTGACGCAGAGACTACCCACCAATCACCAATTCCATTGCGATGATAAAGTCGTCCACCAATGTGAGATAAAATGGGTGTGGTTTGTTGTGAAACGCCGTGAAATCTAGAATGGAACAAGGCTTAATGGGAGGGAATGGTCTGTATAGAGAATGTAAGATGAATATATAATGAAACTATGCTTAATGTAAGAGTGTATTAAGGCTTAATATAAGGGCATGGTCAGGATAAAGGATGTAAGAGGGAATATATAATGGAACTATACTTAATGTAAGAGAGTATGACCTGGATGGACAATGGAAGAGCATAGAAATAATGCATGCGAGCATATGGTGACGTCCTCAAGGACAGGGGGGCTAGTTTGTCAGTCGAGGTTAGAGCCAGAACGAGCTGGGTATAACCATTCTGGCGGGCGAAAGAGCTAGTGGTGGAAGGAGAAATGTAGGGGTTGAACCATCTGTGATGAAACTGCCGGGCCATATACTGATGATGTCACTACCAAGAAACACCCCACTATCCTGCGTTGTGAAACGCCTGATAGGATCATTCACACACGATATTGGATCAACCGGTTGTTGTGAAATTCCGCATAGCTAAAGGGGCGTCGTGACGCAGAGACTACCCACCAATCACCAATTCCATTGCGATGATAAAGTCGTCCACCAATGTGAGATAAAATGGGTGTGGTTTGTTGTGAAACGCCGTATTGCGATGATAAAGTCGTCCATCAATGTGAGATAAAATGGGTGTGGTTTGTTGTGAAACGCCGGATATATCCCACTCACACCATTAACTTATTCATTTATCACTTTAGTAATCACACCGTTTGCTTTTGCTTTTTGTTGTTGCTGTATTAATCCCCATTAGACTTTGTCAGAGTAGTTGTTTTTAGGTAGTAAAGTTGAATAATAAACCTCTGACAAGCTCAGAAATCAAACTGTATAGCAACTTCACACCGTTGTCCGTGCCATTTGATATTTAGTTGGGGATTAACTATACTACCTCCTACCCGCTTCCTTGTCCAATTGCTCCAATGCGCCACTCTCACAATAAACTGATCTTCCGATGATGGGGAGATCGGGGTTCAAGTCCTGGTCGCGTGTACTGAGGGCGGTTCTTCCTAAATGGTTACCCACTTTTTTCTCCATGCAAGTGCGGATACACTTCCTCTAAATTCAACATTCCTCATTCCTTACACACTATTGTAATTAGCACACATGCGTAAAAAAACAGAACGGGGAAAGTGGAACGCTGTGAAAAAAACTAGATCCCTAGCTCAGTTTTACAAGGCTCACTTTCAGTCGTTAATTCAAAATCATGATCTTGGGTTAAGTTAGTGAAACTCATGATAGAGAAAAATACATACATCTAAATCCTAGAAATTAGTTTAGGGATCCACTTATGAATCAAGGTATTTGTTTACCATGAATATCATCTCTGAGGGAACTGCATGGCTATTATTGAAAAACAACGTTGTCATTCTTTTGTTTTCATGTGGTTAATCTTCTCTTAAATACAAGACAAATTTGGCAACGCTAGTTCATCGATGTTGCCAGTAGCTCTTTCTTACCCGAGCACTCCACCTTCCGACATGATCTGAAAGCGAGGAGATTTGACAACAGTTAACCGACAGAGAGAGAGAGAGCAAAGATAAAGCTTTTATCCATAGGACCTGCAATTCCCTCGGAGACGATATTGGGTCTAGTAACTTCTATTTTTCTCATCCTCGGCCCTATAAGAGTAAACAGACGAATTTTAGCGATTCAATTAATTTCAGTGTTTACGACCAAAAAGGGTTCGCGCTCATAGTATTGCCGCTTTTGTTTGTTATCAAAACAATGCCTAACTTTAATTTGGAAACGCTTTCCCTTGGCCGAACTAAATAGATAGGTTCCAACCAATTAGCTGAGAATTGTGCACCAATTTTAAAACCGCTTAACACCCGATATATTTTCACTAGTACAGTTTTGTTGTGATTGGCATATTTAGATCAACACCGTGAATAGCAACGAATAACTATAAAAACATTACAATGAGTAGTGTTTATTACTAATGTGTAAAACTTAAAAAAAAGGTTAAAATTGTCATACCATTTAAGACTGTTCACCACAAGTTCTTTTGTGAAATTTTCAAATTTAATATTGTGTATATTATGAAAATATTAAGCTTAGTCAAAATTGGAGAAAATCTAAAGCTCACAAGAGGGAGAAAACCCATATCAAAATCGCATGAAGTTATTGATCAAAAGCGCACAAGGAAAAACAACAACTGCATAACGTGGCAACATGAACAACAAGGATAAATTTAAGGGGGTGGGGGTACAGGGGGCACGTGGCCCCGCTAGGTAGAATCTGTGTTTGTTTTCTTAGACTAATAGAAGTGGAGCGTGATGACTGTGGTGGTGACCAAGGTTGTATATTAATTTCTGGAGTAGAAATACAGTGTCGTGGGCACTGGCCAAGACAATTGGCAGGAAGGATGCGTGTCAAGGAAAAATATCCCTATCTACCAGCGCACGCAAAATGTTCCTTCATTCAATATATTTGTAACCCCCCTTTTTTTACAATTTCTAAATTCGTGCTTGATGGAAAACATGTATCGTAAGCAACCCCCTTACTCTTTATGATAGTGGTTAGTTTAAGTTAAGTTAGGTTAAGTTAGGTTGATAATTGGCCAATTCACTAAACTCACAGTACTTTTAATTTCTGTAAAATATTCATCTATCGCGGTGTTGCCAAATGTGTCTCAGAGACTAAAAACAATTAGGTTCTTTTGATGGGCCTAACTTGTGCGCTTCTGATATATTCCAAAGCAGGTAAACAAATTCGGCCTGTGCGCTTTCAGTACACAGACAATCAAAATAAACTGTATCGTACAGTCCAGCTATGAATAAAATCAAATAAGGCATCTTCAGTCCATTTGCAGTACATATAGATTTACATAAATTAACCTTACTCCTGTTTTATCAAGTATACCTCAGTCACTATCTTTTTTTCTAAGAAACACAGCCGTTTTCACCTACAACTTTGTCAGATTAACTTGATCGATAACACCCGATACCAAGACGTCAACAATCCATTCGCAAAAAAAAAACCAAAAAAACTCGCCTATTGTTAAAGGTAGGCCTGTGTCTGTCCTTTACCATGGATTCACACGTTCGACTGGGGAAAAAACAAGAGCACAGCATAAACGTAGGTCACGTGATCTTAACTCAATCCGCTCTGTCCGTTCGGTACGAGTTGAAATTGTTTCAGCTCTTTCCTGTCTGTACCACAACAATATGCCCTCGAGAGCAATTCAATGTCCACAAACCAACCGACTGTATTCAGTGCGCATGCGCTGTGTAGCTGCAGACACGTCGACAGTCGCAAAGAGTGTGTCTAGCGATTCAAAACCAATGTAAAGAGAATAGAAAGGTCGCACCATTTGGAGCAAGTAGCGTAAAGACGTGAATTTAACATTGGAGTGGATTCTGGAGGTTTATTTATTATTTACCAAGTTCCAATATGCGACCTGATTTTTAACAATTTAGTTTGTCTTCTGATAATTCTGTGTATACGTCGCGGTGTCTTGTGTACTGAGTGATGTCACAGGCTCAGCCAATCAGATGTATTTATACCGGGATCACGATCAACTTACCGTTAACTTAACGTATGTCTAATCACGATTCACGTAACTTAACGTAACAACTCAAGCCAAAGATCTTCATTCTCGAGTATGATCAGTGATTTGTACTGGTTGTACAGTGATGATCTGTGAATGTTTACAGCTTTCATTCGATATAATAAATATCTATTACAAAACTTTTTTTAATAAATTTAGCTTTCTTATTTTAGTTTAATTATTTTTGGTTCAATGTTTGATCACTAGAACTTACGATAAAGAGTAAACATTGGTTATAATACCAACAAATGAAATACTAAATAGCACCGTTGACGTCACTCGCATAATGAATGGCTGGCTGGATCACGTGATACCCTTCATGTAACGTTCACTTAAAGTAAAAGACTTCCCAGGACATCTCTTACGTTAACTGCATCATGATCGCTTCCATTTAAACACACGCGGAGATCATTTACGCTAAGTTACGTTAAGTTAACTTTAAGTTAAAGTTAAGTTGATCGTGATCCCGGCATTATACATCTGCCTTTACCTCCTATTGCTATTGTACTTTGTTAGGGAAATATGCGGTTAAAGATATCTAGTGAAGTTTGTGGATGTGCATATAGAGTAGAATTTGTGGTTTGTGAGTGGCGGATGCTTATATTGAGTGAAATTTGCGGATGTGGATGTTGAGTGAAGCTCGTGGATGCGGATATTTTAGTGACGTGTTCGGATGAAGATATCAAGTGAAGTTTGAGAATGCGGATATCGAGTAAAATCTGTGGTTTGTGAGTGGCGGATGCGTATATTGGGTGAAGTTCGTGGATGCAGATATTTAGTGAAGCGTTCGGGTGAAGATAGCAAGTGAAGTTTGAGGATGCGGATATCTAGTGATGTTTATGGACGAGTATACCGAGTGAAAGCTGTGGTTTGTGAGCGAAGTATGCGGATACTGAGCGAAGTATGCGGATGCGGACTGAGTCCTTGAGGATGGATGACGGGCACTATTTTGTCAACCNAGTATGCGGATACTGAGCGAAGTATGCGGATGCGGACTGAGTCCTTGAGGATGGATGACGGGCACTATTTTGTAAACCCCCGCAAGACTCTTAGCTATGGTTCTCAAAGCATCTACTGCTCCTTTTTTTTTTCTCCGCGAACGTGTGAATCAGGCGTTATCGTGTTCCCTAAAGGTCTCTCTGTCACATAGCCTGTTTCTCCTCTCTCTCCCTGAGGAGCCTGAGCGGCTGACTGGAGTGCTCCATGCCGAAACTGGAGATGATGACGTTAACGAGCGATATGATGAACACCATCACAAGAGACGTATCGTTCAAGATGACGGCGGTCCTCTGGTCCACCTGACGGTTGATGTTCAGTCCGCCGATCACCAGGAAGACGATACCCACGCACACCTGCACACCACCACTCACTGTTATACCGGGATATCTACCAGGGCCGTCTTAAGGAGGGGACCCTCACTTTAGAAGGGCCCTCTTTTAGCAGAGGAAATTCAAAAAACCAACCATTGGAAAAGCACAACGAGCTACCGGATTTGTTTATTTCCCCACTCTCCCTACGTACAAATTCGGCTACATTTCTTCAAAATTCAACCTTCCTTATCTTTAACACATAAGTGTAATAAGTACATATTAGTATAAGCCGAATGGATAGTAGGACGCGGTGCTAAAAAAAATTTAAATAATAAACAAGGCATTAAACGCGGTCGTATAATAAATGATAACAAAAAAAGTGTTTTTAAATTGCTGCGTTATAACCGGGATCGGATTTTAATCACCTAAAAATTACTTAAAAATTCTAAAATATGACTTCAAATTTTCAAAAATATGAACAAAAAGTGGTACTAAATGCACAGGGTTAAATCAAACATGTGCCTGTAAATTACTCTAAGAGAACGAAAATCAAGCAATTATGACCTAAAATTCCATAATAGGAAAAATAAAAAAAACCGAAATGTCATCCAAATCTGGGCCATTTAATGGCATAATCTATCGGTTAGGGGTAACGAGATAGTTTATTAGGAAATGCACCCGCATTAGCCTGGAGAGGGTATGGGATAAACCACGGCGAAGATTCTCCATAAAAAAATACCACAACGCTTGTGCACTTGGACGAGATTCGAAACCAGTATATTGCGAGCCTCACACCTTTAGACGGCGTGACCACTGGTGCGGGTTTCTCACTGGCACAAAGTGCATTTAGAATACATGGGCATGTATATACAGATATATATTGCTTTGTAAACTTAGTATCCTCTTGTAAGCCGCCATACGACCGGTTCCTGTGAAGCGTCCTCTTGAAGGATAAGCGTCGCGACGCCACTCCTACTCGCCGCCAAAGATGACGGCAGAATCTATGAGGCGCCCCAGCCCGGGGTCGAAGGCGCTGATGAGCAGGTTGACGGCGGTCACAGTTACCGAGAACCCCATGGTGGTGTAGTTGATGGCGAGGGCGGAGACCCGGAACTCGGTCAGATGCAGGCGACAGTCCCTCATGAGGTTCAAGGAGAGGAAGAGGACCCCCATCACCACCTGGGAGCGGCCGTCACACAACAGCATCACACGACAGCATCACATCGCGCGGGGTGCGCGCGCCAATATCGTCCAATCGGGGCTAGGTTAGGTCGGGGTTAGAATCCCAGCTGGGGGAATGGTTTTATCATCCTCACTTCAACGCAATGCGAGTACATTTATTCTAAATTCCACATTCCTTATTCCTGTCCCCAATAATGTAAATAAATGTATACATCCCGAACAGGCACGGGCATTGTTAATACGAGTTCAGAGGGGGAGGGATACATGTCCGCTTTGGTGGTCAAATGGTCTAGGACATCGCTCTTGCAATAGACTAGGCTGCTGATGACAGTAGATTGATTTTTCCCCTCTGCCTCCATTCAAATGAGGGTACATTTCCTCTCGAATGCAACCTTCCTCATCCCTAACACATTAACGTCATTATTACATATGCGTATAGCCCGAAAAGGTAGTATGACATGGTGATAAAAAAAATCGATAAATGAATCAGATTGAGAACACTTTGAATCGTTTGAAAAATCGATTAATCGAAAATTTTTCTTATACAAGATCGAGACTTACAAGCCACGCCTTACTGACAAGTTCTCTACATTACAGAGTTAACGAAGGGTAGACCTTTCTTCTAAACACTAAGTGATTTTAGCCTCGGCGTTCCTTATGATCTTATATTAATAAAATGAAGAGTTTATTTGTCTGACCTGAGCATCGCGCGATATCTACCGCACGCAGAGGAGTGGAATTTAAAAAATTAATAAACCCTGTACACGAACATGTGCAATTTGAAGCCGGAATTTTAAAATTTGTATTACGTATTTTTTTAGATTAATTAAAAAAACGGGTAAATACTCTCTCGATCACAAACCTTTCTTTCTACACCAAATATGTGAAAAAGTAGAACTAATTTAATGTATATAATATTTAATTTTCTAGGTCAATTGTAGACTAGACTGATGATGACGAAGAGATCGAGTTTCGAATCTCGGACAGGTGCACCTGAGGGGTGTTTATTCAAAATGGTTTTACATTCTCTCTCCACGCAAAAGCGGGTACATTTCTTCTAAATATAACCTTTTTCATCCCTAAAACCATTAGCTTAGTTAGTACATAAAAGTATAGCCTGAACAGTTAGTAAGACGCGATGTTTATATTTATATAATATAATATAAACGACACGCTACCAGCGTTATTCATAGCTGTACATCTAATTTCCCGTAACCAAATATACAAACAAATATAAGTATTGAAATAACCAAAACAAAAAACCAACCAAAAATAGTTTCGCAGAAAAATGAACTATCAGTACAAACTGAAACCCGCAGCAAAAAAAATCTGGCTCGAAAAAAAATATGTGGCCAAACAAATCTGGCTCCAGTGGAATTAGTCATAAATAAATTAACATTTTAAAAAAAAACACCTTCTAATGGAATAAGGATGAGGGAGGCAGATTTTGGAAGAACTGTATCCATATTTGAGGGCAAGTAGAGTGGAAAAATATTAAGAGGGATACCTCACAAGAGCCTGAAGCCTTTGACTGAATGACCACCTGTACGGGTCAAGAGTTATTAATGGCGTAATATAATGACGGCATATAACCCGAAGGATAGTAAGATGGGGCGCTATAATGACACAAGATTGAGGAGGATTGTTAAGAGATGCACCAGCATTCACCTGGATACTTACTTGGGGAAAACAACACCCATCCCCCCTATCTCCGAGCTACCCTCTGACGAGGTTAGGCTGCCAGTATCCCGGCATGGCCTATAAACCTATCACTGGTGAAATTGGGATTTCCCTTTCCACAGTCAGGAATTCACGGTCGGGGGGCTGGATATTGTGTCTGTTCTAGAATTAAGTGTTTTTATTTGCCATCACGTCTCACTGACCATTTGGGCTATACACGTATGTACTAATTACGATAATAAGTCAGGGATAAGGTAGGTTGGATTTAGAGAAAGTGTACTCGCATTTGCGTGAAGGGAAAGTGCAAAACCATATATAAAATACCACACTCAGTCCACCTAACTGGGATTCGAGCTTCGATCTCGCCGTCATTGGCAAGCCAGTAAATTACGAGAGTGAAGCTTTAGACAATTCGGCCAACCGAAGCGGGTTAGGATTAAGTTGTTTTTTTAAGTCATGAGTTGTTATAATTAATCTGTTGAGAAATTGCACGTTAAATAACCCTAAAATATTAATATAAACGTCTTAAACGTTTTGATTCTAACTGCATAACTATGACCTCCTTGTGTCTGACGGTGTTATCATGTTATTAATTCAGGCTTTCTATTCATATCCCGGGGATTTGCCCCATAAAAAAAGAAAAAAATATATACTCAAGGTGGTTGCTATGGTTACTAGCCTAGAACACACTCCCCCCCACTTCCCCAACCCTTCCCAGTCCCTGCAAACCCTCAATATATCGATTTAACGAGCAGTGTTGACACCCACGTAAAATAACACATACAATATTCAACTCGGCGTCAAGATCAACGT
>CABFOW010007386.1:0-24468 GCA_902141385.1 Timema californicum | reverse complement strand
TAAGGGCAGTATTTCTTACAGGTTTTATTTCAAAACTTTTTTGGTCAAAATAAATCAAATATTTCTTCAGTATAAACATATAGTTAAATTTTCTTCGGATCTTATTCACAACAGTTCTTGAAGGTCAGTGTATCTGACCACGAACCTAGTGGTCCGGGCTGGTACCAGAGATTATTTTCCCTAAAGTGGAACTACCCCAACGGTCAACAGGGTTTGGTTAATTGGGTTTAAGTGTGTCCACTGGGTCCACACCCTCATACTCACAATCATCATCCCCTCATCTCATCAGGACATGAAAAGATCCTCCATGGAAAGGATGTACGATTAGTACATTCAGGCATCTCCAGGGCAAAGGTACATTAGTACAGGCTAATCTTTCCATTCACACTGAGATACAAGTGACGCCTCATTTAAAAGTTTATCATGTAATGCCGCTATGCTCATGACAGATAATTAACAACTGTTAATTTCACCATGTTAAGAAAATTAAATTCAACGTTTCATTGGAGCAGTATATTATTTATTTGAGAAAAAAGAAAGATTTGCTATAAAAACTGCAAAATCACTTACCTTATTTTCGTATCACTTACACTCCCACGTAAACCTTGTTTTGTCAGGTTCGCCGGTAACGGGAAGGTATGGATTCAAATCCCGGTTGGATGTGCTGAGGGTGATTTCCCACTATTTATCCACACGAATGCTGGTAAATTTTGTTTAGTCTTCTTTCCTTATCCCCACCCTATTAGTGTAGTTTTATTTGTTTAAAGCGGGTAGTTGGGGGGTTTATGGGTTGTAGGGGTTATTAATACGTGGCATGGTAACAATAAAAGTAGCAATACAAATTGTAATGGTTTATTGTGTTTAAATTAAGTAGGCTACGTTTGTAAGTGGTGAATGCTGGTCGTACCATTTGCTTGAATCATTTAATATTTGTAATGTATTAGAATAAACATGCTTGAATATTTTCATGAACTTGCTTTTTATTTTTTCAGCGCCTTCCCCCTAACCAGTGTCGTGTTTTCAGATATATTCTGGAGGTTGAGAAGTACTTCCGGAGTATTATCTTGGTGAGATGAATATTCATGAGCAAGAACAATTTTACCTCTTGAGAGTTGCCTAGTTCCACGTGATATGATCGCTAACGCAATGGCGTGCGTTTGTGTTGCTTTCACTCGAAATTTACCCATTTAGAGTTTAATTAAAAGGGTGAGACCGTAAACTTAAAACATTCTCACTGGATATATTCAAAATCAATGTTTAGAGCTAGTAATGACTTTTGGGCTATTTGGTACAAAATATTTACGCTCAAATTATAAATCGAATTCAAGTATATTATTCATATTGCAACAACTTATTCGTGAATGTTGGAGATAAAACATCAATATTACCCATACTCTTCAACCGAATGTAGCGAGGTTCTTTTTTAACTTGACGAATTCGTATTTTGTCTGTGTGTTCAGATATCCTAATATTTACTAAGTGGTCACGGTAACTATCCAGCTCGTGGACCAATTCTAACGAAATCTGATAAGAGACAACCTTTTAACCTAGGCCAAACAACATTGTGTACGTACATGGTGATTCGATCTGGTTATCCGTTTCAATATGGCGGCCGCTCAAGATATGTCTTTCCGTTTGTTCTGCAATGACCTCCTAATGAGAAAAATAATTTTAACGATATTTTAGAGGATAATATTTGAACCTAGGCCGAAAGTTTTAGGGGCCTATGTACTTCATATACGAGTAGTTTATCAATCTGGTTATCCATTTCAATATGGTGGCCATTCAAAAGGTGTTTCATATAATATCTCATATAAATTGATTTTAATTTATAATTATAAGCAATAAATCGCGTACCTAGTTTTTTTATGTTGACGTATATTGCGAGACTTACATCTTATACCAAGTTCTCTATTTTCTCTATTACTATAATGCTCTATTGAATGAAGCATTAATTGGTTCTTTTGTCTAACTTGATAACCGAGGAAAAATATATCCACTACAAATATATGGATAAATCACAGGAGATATTTCAACTTGATATCTAAAAAAGAATATTAAGATTTAAATAACGAAAAGAACATGACACAATTCTTAACATGATGTACTGTACTTAGTAGAAATGTGCGAAGTTCACTTTTTCAATTCGAAGAAAACTCAAATTGAATATATGACGATATTCTCGAAGCCGAATCGAAGTTTAAATATTTTTGTTAGTTTTTTTATGTTTGAAAAAATATTATCTTTTGATTATTTATAGTCTATAACTCCACAAACTACAGTAATATTACTTGGAAATTGTTTTATTGAACAATAATTGTATTATTTCTTTTTATTATGATAAATAAAGATATTATTACAACTTACAATTCAATTACTTTATATTTTTTTATTGTATATACATTGTTTTGTATTCTACATTAACAGCTCGGAATGGCAATAATTGACCATTATTGGCGAGTATTCGTAACTGTCAAAGCAGGATGTTTTTCAGCGCAGTCGAAGTTTCGTACACCCCTAGACTTTTTTAAATGAGGGGAGCGAGATCAACTATCCACAGAACTATAAGTCTTTTAATATATTAAAATTGTTTCACTGGTCTGAATGCTACAGTTTTCTAGTGAAGACTACAAAAACCCACACTACAATGCGACATTTGATTACGGATGTACTATGGGCCTCTCACATTGAGTGTGGTATGCATACTCAATAGCCCACTCACTTCCGTGACCGCTTGGTCTAAGGCACTACTCTTGCAATACACTTGACTGATGAAGACTGGTAGATCGGGGTTCGATCCCAGTCGGGTGCACTGTAGATGGTTCATACTAAATGGTTTCCCAATATTCTTTCACATCCTACCAAAGGAGGAGCGCCCGGTGCCTTGGACTGCACGCCAATAAATACATAAAAAAAACTCCAACGCCCCGTCCCAATCCTACGACAATAAACTCCGCCCCAACCGATAAAAAAACTCCAATGATCGTCCGAATCCTAACCAGACATAAAAAAAAACAAGCTTGGACAAGAATAAACCACTGAAAGGGGGTCAATGAGAGGGGGAAAACCAATCAGAGAGGGAGATACAACATTACGTAGCAACCAATCAGAGAGCGAAAGCAACATTGCGTAATCATCACAACACACACTCTCTCTAAATCGGGGTCAAGAGTCAAACTTGGATGAGAGGGCGTGCTAGGTAGTCACACTGTAAATATCTTGAGTTAGTTCTATCCAGTCTACCTCATTACACCCTATCTCTATCCGGTGTTAGTTACATTCAGTCCACCTCACTACACCCTATCCTTTCTCCTTACATCCTATATTTTACAGGTTCCTTCTAATGTTATCCTCCCATCTGCATCCAGGTATTCCTAATGGTCTCTTCTCATTGGGATTTCCAGTCAATACCTTGAATCAAAGTTCTATAATCCCCGATTATCGCTGCATGTCCTGTCCACCGTAATCTATGAGACTTGATTATGCTAATAATGTCTTGTGATGAGTATAGGGTATGTAACTTATCGTTATGTAACCTCCTCCACTCTTCAGTAGCTTCAACCCTTTTTGGACCAAATATTTCCCTTAGAACCTTGTTTTCAAACACCTTAACATTTTTCCTCGTGTAAGGTAAATACCATGTTTTGGTAAGCTACTATTATGTTAAATCTTTTAAAAATAAATACATATTAAGATCATATGACTTTATGTATGAATATATGTAAATTGTTTTAATAACCGTAAACTATAATAAAAAGTTCCTTCCTATCTAAATGAGACATGTTCAGTATAAACAGTGAGTTTCGTATCTTTCAAACGAATGATAAATCTTTGTTCCACAAAAATGTTTGAGGTTAAAAGGTGCATTACGAGTTTAAATATCGAGATAGTTCCCTCCGTTAAGGAGAAATTTTGGGTTTTTCATCAACTATGAGGGCTTTATTCATAAAACTGTTTAATATTCCTTCAAACACCACGCATTAAAATGAACAAAGGTGCTTTACGCACGTGTGGGCTAAACTGCATCGTAAAATAACTCATATGTTTGCCCGCTCTGATGGCTATATGGTCTAAAGATAGGTGCACACGCTGACGTACCACACGGCCGGCTGGCGGTATAGCTCCCACCAGCTCGGAAAATATTCCAGATTTGAATATGATCCATTTTACCACAAAATAATGTAGGTAAGAAAGTCGTGCGAGATCTTTAACTGTGGAGATTTTCAAACAGAATGTTTCATATTTCNCAAACAGAATGTTTCATATTTCTAAGGTATTTAACTTTCAGATCCAGCTGATTATATTAGAACACGACTTATATGCTAACTTAATGGTAGGACAGACCCACACATCCAGCCCCTGGCCATTATTTTATTACTTTGAAAGGGGAAACCTTCATTTCACCTATGATAAATTTTCGGCCATGGCAAGAATAAAACCCAGGACCCTTAGTTAAATAGACAAAAATGCTACTAACTGAACTAAGATGTCAAAGTAAGGAATGATACATTTATTAAAGTGTAAATATGAAAGTTTACCAACTCTGGTGGTTGGATGGTCTAAGGTGTCACTTTCGCGAGAGACTGGATGATGACGATCACGGGAAGATCAGGGTTAAAATCTAGTTCAGGTGTATAGAAGGTGTATTTTTCAGTGTTATGGATGAAAAGCAGTAAAATAATATAACTACAGGGAACAACATCTTTATTCTTCATAATAATAACAGTAAAATAATAAAACTACAGGGAACAAATCCCTCACTCTTTACTATAATTGCGGTTAGGTTAGGTCAGTGCTCTCAAACTTGCGGCCCGGTGCCAAATGCTTTGTGGCTCACATGAATGATTACAAAATAAAAATAAATCACCTTTTTTCAAGTACATTGTAATATAGTAAATATAATATGAGAATGGTAATGCTTAACAAAGCCATCCTCTTTATAAATTACAATCTCAGTTACGAAGATTGCAGCAGCATTAATCATGACTATTGTTGCGCCAAAAGGAATAAGAAAAATATTCAGCTGCCTTCCCCGACGTATTGTCTACGAATCCAAGATCGCTGTATACCGTGCCATCTGGCAACACTGTTTGACCTTGAAAAGCTCCCTTCCGCTCAGTTGGTGGCTAGTTTCATCCGGATTCATCGCTTGCTTCTCACGCTATTTTTCTACTGAAGTTGGTGTGTGTGATTTTATTTTTAACATGTCTGTTTTTAAACCAAGTTACAGTAGAAAACGATCTATTGTAGATGAACATAGAATATTTAACAAGAAGTGGGAGTTACATTACGTTTGTTATGAAAGTAATAAGCGTCTACAGTGCATTATTTTTAAGCAGGTGTTAACAGTTCCAAAGGAGTACAACTTACGACACCATTTTTAAACAGTGCATGGAGAGAAGTATGAATCATTGCAAGAGCATTTTCAAGAGGACAAACCGAAGAAACTGAATACAGATTTAAGCTCGCAACAAAATGTGTTTCAGAGAGTTTTTAAGAAATAAACAGATAATGTGAAGGTAAGCTATATTTTATAAAAAAAATTGTAGCAGAAAATTCTCAGTCTTTTACAAATGGTTGCTTTATAAAAGAATGTTTAGTTAAAGCAGCGGAGTGTATTTGCCCTGAAAAGATGGATTAATTTAAAGAAATAAGTCTTTTGCCAAATACGATTCCGTGTCGAATCTATAAGCTAGCTTCAGATACAAACGCTCAGCTAATTCATAAGATATCAGAGTTCCTGTAGTTATTTTCTCTTCCAATTGACGAAAATACCGACGTAGGTAACAGATGTCGCTCGGTTGGTTGTTTTATTCGCGGGGTAGAAGATAATCTTAAAGTAACTGAAGGGTTACTTCTGCTAATTCCAATGCATTATACTACGAAGGCTGATGACATTTGTGACAAAATGAAAATAATTTTTGAGGAGGAAAATTTGTCTTGACCTGTTTAGTTACAGATGGTGTGCTTGCAACAGCTAGTTTAAAAAACGGCGTTGTTGTAAATATTATTCATTCCATAAGCTTAAATCACAAACCGATTACTGCTTTTTTCAAAGATATTGACTGTGAGCATAGTGATATTTTGCATCACTCTTATGTAAGACGACTTACTTATGGACAAATTTTAAAACGATTTTGAGATTTGAGACATTAAATAAAGATATTCCTTGAAAGTAAAGAACAAGACGTCTCACTTTTTGTTGATTCTAAATTTTTACTTGATCTGGATATTATTACAGATATAACCGGATATGTAAACGATATGAATATCAAATAACAAAGCAAAAATAAGCTAGTACTAATATTATTGATAATATTAACGCATTTCAGTGGAAACTTCAGCTTTGGGAAACTCCGCTCAGTGTAGGAAATCTTGCTCACTGTCCTACCTTAAAAGCTTCAACTAAAGAAGAAGAAGAAATCAACTTTGTTGAATTTTCTACGAAAATAGCTATGTTAAAAGAGAATTTCAACAGCCGGTTTAAATGTTTCAAAGACATGTAAAATATTTTAAATATATTTAAGTCTCCACTTTCCTATAATGCTGACAATTAACTTGAAGAACTTCAAGTTGAATTAATATACTTTCAGTGTGATTCTTTCCTTAAAGAAAAATTCAACACCTGCAATCTAAGTGAGTCTTACCAGTTTGTTTCAAAGGACAAGTAAGTAAACATTCATAAGGTAGCCGTGCGGGTTCTGCGAATGTTCAAAACAACAAGCTCATGTGAATAGTTATTTTCAATAATAAATCGAATAAAATCTCTTCACCATGTCCAGTTGATAAAATGTGATTCTTTTAAGATCTAATTGAAAATATATTATTACATAAAAGTGATTGTTTTCAGTGATAAAATATGACATACGAGTAAATAAAAGTAATTGATGGAGTATTTGTTTTTATTATTTACCGATAGCTAAAAATAATATCCCACTTTAGTGCAAAACCATTGGTATAGTTTTGTGAAGTTTATATCTATTCGTAAGAAATGCATGCAGCCCTATAGGTTCCTTTGAAACTTGAAAGTTCCTGTTGATGTAAGTGACAAGTTAAGGGGGCCCTACTTCAATTCCAAGGGAGCCAATGAAAATATTTTCGACCCGGGATAATCCTACTAACCAATTAGTAAATATCTAGGCACTAGGAATTGATGGGTAGAATTAGGCGTTCTGTCCTGGGTTAAGCAAGTCTATAAGATATGTGCTTAGTGTGTTTGTTTGGAAAGTGCAGTTAAATACACCATAAATAAAATTTGTAGGTGAAAATGTTGAAAGTACATCACTTCTACTACCATTTAAATATGTGTGTTTCTCAACATAAATATTAATAATAAAAGTTCTTGTAAGGCTAGTGTTTTTATTTGTTAGCAATGAGTTTTTTGAACAACAAGATATATATTTCCTTCTCCGGGTGGACCGGGAAGAGAATGTACTAACGATGAATAATGAACTAGGACAGTGGTTCAAAGAAGGCTCTGTGTTTATGCTACCAAGCTATATATAAACGCCATCAGACATCATCCTAAATTTAAGATTAAAAAAAAATTAGCACGATGTATGCTGAGGGTGAGGGCAAAAAATAACTACGGAAAACCCATTCTCAACGTTCGTAAATTCATCAAGCAACGTTTTGTTTTATTTGTTGCAACTAGGCTATATTTATTATTTACTGAAATTGGTCGTTGACATTATTATTGTTTATAAAGATAGGAATGAGCTTTATATTTTATGACAAGTATAGACTTACTTTGGGGACTTACACATACCCATAATTAAAGAAGGGTGACAGTATAACGCCCCTGGATCCAAACAAAAGAATATTTATGTTTATAAATATATAAATAAAATAAAATTACATTTAGTTTCAAAGTTTAGATATGATTTTATAACCTTAACTATATTAACTAAAAATAAACAAAATATACATAAGAAAATTGTTTTAAATAAATTTAATTTATTGCTATTACAATCAGATCCACCAAGAAGGTGAGCATGGGGGGCAAAATCCCCGAGGCTCAAGCATTAGGGGGGGGCCTAGTAAAGCTTTGAGACTTTCTCTTCTCCCTAAAGATACTTTGAGGTTCCGTTTTTTTAAATATTGTGAAGGGACTGAAAAGCTGCGCATTTGAGTAATAGAAAAGGGGCCCGACAAAATTATTGGTTCCGGGGCCCTTAGTGGTTCTTGATGGAACTGATGACACTATCTACTTATTAAAAAAAATTGAGCTTTTAACAATTAATTTTGTAAATAAAAGATCAAAATGTTGAAACGTTGAGAAGAAAAAATACTCATTTTATGTTGGGGTCTCCAATTTTTTAAGTCTACGGGACATTTTACAGCTGCCTCGGTCAACGAGAAAGAATCAATTGTTGCCAATCCACACGGTTTAAAATACCAGGGTCTGTGTCGTTTATCGGAACTACTTCTTTATCATGTCCAACCTTATACTCCCTTTCCCCTTTCATCTATAACCCCCCTTTGTCATGTTAATAAGAAAAATAGAAAATAAATCTATGAGACTTAATATCTCAGTATAAAGAGTAGAGCTCGCCGCTAGTTCTATAATATTTTAAAATTGTCTGTTGTGAGACTATCAAAGAATTACTGAATTTGTTAGTAAAAGACTAAATATAGAGCCCTTTTACATCAAACCTTGTCTCACAGCTTTACAAAAACGCTTAACAGTTCGTTTAAAAGTGAGCTAACATCACATTTTCACACAGTTTTTTCTATTAGTAATACTCAAACTACAAGATATAGTATATAATGTATATATATATATATACACACACACACACGTTGTTTGGAAACTCATAGCCCAAGCTGCACATATAGTTTTGTTCGAACCAGGATGTATACAAAATACCTCTACACTTACATCCGGAAAACTCTGCTAGTACCATTAAATCGTGTTCAAAGTTTCGGCGTACATTGCCGGAAAACAAATCTGTTTAAGCATGCGTTTACAACCGGTTGCATAGGAGCAAGGAACGTGGCACTACACACCTTGAGATCTCGGAGCATGGCAGCAAAACATACCACAATTAATAGTAAACAATACACCAGTCCATCTAGAAATGTGAATACGTTCTGAGGGTCATCATTAACGGTCCTTACCTTACAAAGTCTTGCCATTATTACATGTGTAGTGCCACGTGCCTAGTTCCTATGCAACTTTTTGTACACGCATGCTTGATCAGCTTTGCTCTCGGGGCGCGGTACGCTGAAACTTTGAATACAATTTAATGGTATTA
Source organism: Timema californicum (assembly GCA_902141385.1). Taxonomy (NCBI): domain Eukaryota; kingdom Metazoa; phylum Arthropoda; class Insecta; order Phasmatodea; family Timematidae; genus Timema; species Timema californicum. Next base: position 15,211 of record CABFOW010007386.1, on the reverse strand, counting down.
GCAAAGTTTTACGGATGTAAGTAAATAGGGATTTTGTATTAATTTTGGTTCAAACAAGCTATTTGTATAGTATGGGCTTTGAGTTTCCGAACACTCTTATATTGGATATAATCAGTATCTTATCCACTGTTAATATTCCACCTACCCTCTCTGGAGGGCAGGTGAACAAAATATAAAACTCTTTTAAGTCTTGTTTCCCGGTGACAAAGAGGTTGGGGTTCGACTCTCAGCTGGACTTACTGAGGGTATATTTCCCTAAGGGTTTCTAATTCTATCGCCACATTTCCTCAAAACTCTCTTTATCCTATTCCATCCCTATTCCATCAGTGTAATTAAGCGCGTATAGCACGGACGGGTAGCAAGACGTGAAGCAAAGAAGATATCCAATGTTGACTGTCGACTCCTTACATATATGTATTACTAACTACCCGCTTCAGTGGCCATATGGTCTAGGGCATCACTATCGTGATAGACTAGACTGTCGATGACAAATAAATCGTAGTTAGATCGATCCCCATCGGGTGTATTGAGGGTGGTTTTTCATAAATGGTTTACCACTATCTTTACGTGCAAATTCTGGTACACTTCCTCTAAATTCAATCTTACTCATCCCTAATAAATTAGCATAATTTTTACGTAAGTGAATCACCCAAATGGGTACTTAGTTAGTTACTAATACCCTCGCTAGGAACGTTTATCACCTTGTAACTTGTGAAAAAAGGGGGGCCTAGGTACCCCAAATTCTAGAGTATTTTTAGGCTTTAATCTTTGAGCATTTTACCCTCCAGCCTGGTGTTACGTTTTACTTTTCAGTATTTCACGTCTAACTGCTCGTCCGGGATACCCACATAGCTATACTTATTAGAGGAGGATGATAAATTAATTATTTAAAGATGTGTCCGCATTTGCACGCAAGGAAAACGAAGACACAAATATTTACTTCAGTACACCCATACAGACTTTGAACTACAATATTTCCGTCATCAGAATACTAACAATGACGCCTGTGTACGCACGTACTTCAATATGAGCCTTTACATTGTTAATTCATTGGGTTTTCCTCACATGCGTTGCCATGCCCTCAAAATTATCCGATGTCTTATTTAATTTATATTGGATCTTTCTTTAGTTATAAGTTTTTACTACCTGTTTCAGTGGCCGAATGGTTTAAGGAATCACATTCGTGTTAGACTGGCCTACTCATGACAGGGAAATCGGGGTTCGAATCCAGGACTGGTCTATTGAGGGTGTTTTTTCCTAAATAGTTTTCCACTCTCCTTCTATGCAAACAGGGATATATTGCCTAAATAATCCTTCATTCCCAATTCCCTATCCCGTTAAAGTAACTATCAAGTATGCGTATAGCCCGGAAGGGTAGTAGGACACAGTGTTAAAAATAAATAAAGAAAAACATTCAATCAAACAGCTATTATAAAAATTAGTAGATATCAGAAAAAAAATCACTTTAAGTTGGTGCAAGTGCAGCAATCACGCATGCGCCATGCAGTGTATAAATATTGATTACGCAGTCCAGACCTGTCATTTAAGTATGAATATTGACTACGTAGACTAGCCTTCTTGTGCCACAGATGTAATTTTCATTTTGCCAGGTCAGTGATAAATGGAATGTATCAAACAATATTTTACTATTCAATATAGAATACATCATATTTTCACATTTATAATAGTTCCAGTATGGGTGTGAACAGTGCGTCAATGTCAGACAGAAAAAAGAACTCCCAGCAGGCCAACACATACACACACACACAAATGTATCGAATACAGAAACAAAGTTTAAATGAAACTGGATTATCGAAACAAGAACTCGTAAAAATCCCCCCCCCTAGCAAAATGAGAAGGGGGAGGATGTAGTAGTCAGTGCTGAATAATATCCTTTTAGAGAAGCGGAGACTTTTTATTACGAAATTTTACTTTCATGATATATAAAAAGCTTTTGTGCGTGTGTTGGTAGCGAAATGTAATTTGTTGGCATCACTTTGGAGAGGAGTGTGTGCCTGGGGGGTTGGTTCCCCCCGGTACGCTCTACCGCAGAGAGGTGATTGGATTACAAGTCCAGTCCTGGAACTCATTATTGGGTCTACTGGTCTCTAATACGGACAGGTCCGATGTGGTAAAGTCCGGCAGGTCTGTCTCAGCACAAGCGAGCTTGACACTGAGAGGGCGGGTGGAAAAAACGAGGCTTTAAGTTCGGGATGTAGGGGACGCGAGAAAAGGACACTATGCAGTTTTTATAGCTAAACTTTGTTTTTTACTCATATAAATTAAATATTGCTCCAGTAGAAACATAGAGTATAGTTTTCTTCACATAGTTATATCCACAATTCTTTAATATCGTTTATGAGCAAAGCTTCATTAGATGACACATTTTTTAAATGAAAAGAAAAAGTGGTCGTTAAATTCAAAGATACCTTTGACAAATATTCAAAAACTGCTGCGGTCATCGTGCTAAGAAAATTAAACTCATGTTTGTATTGGAGCAATATTTCAATTATTTTGGCCAATAAAAAGTTTTGTCCTAAAAACTGCAAAAAATACTGCCCTTTTCTCACGTCCCCTACATCCCGACCTTGAAGCATTGTGTCAGTGTTAGTGCTAGTGTAATTTAACGATACACAGCTAGCTAACCACCAAAGCTCTATTTGAGGGACCATCGTTAAATTACGTAAGGTTTTTTTTCATGATTTTTGACCCTCCCCCACGTAAGAGATCAAAAGATTTTCCGTCACCACCATCACGTTCTAAAATGAGGCAGTTATCCATTTATAGGCAATAACAAAAATATACGTGTTTATAACAGTAAAATAGCTGGAAAACGACACTAAATGAATTAAATTTATTGTTGTATTCACAAGCAAACCTTTCTACTACTTCAACAATCTTAATAGTACATAGTTCTTGTTCATTACTTTTAATGATAACTTTTGCCAACGACCATTTTTGACAACAAATATTAATAAAACACCGAAAACTGAACAAACAGTAGAAATTAGTGCAAACGTTTACTTGAAAGAGACGCATCCAGTTATTTGGCAATCAGTTACAGACAATTTAAGGCCCTTTAATACAGGCGTTTCGTTATGCGCGTTCTTTGAATACAAAGGAGACAATGAGTGCTTTTATACTCTGCCGCGTGTCATTACTGCCGTCGCGATCAGAAAAGTTTGTCGCCGTAACCTAGAGAACGCCGCGTCAAAAATGACGCACGATGATCCAAGCTACATTATATTCAATGGGGCATTTTATACAGGCGTCAGCTTTTGTATCGTGATGCTGACACGACTGCAGGGTATACCACCCTCCACGTCACTTGTGTTGGAACCTGAGTGTATCTCAGTGCCAGTATCAGTGTACTTCTGTGGCAGGTAGTGATTGTGTTTACTATTTGTGGTTGGGTGTTTATTGTCTACTGCTTTATTTGTTCCTTAAATGACAACAATAAAAAGAAGAAAACGCATGGATTCATCACGAGTGGTAAAATAGAAGAGAATGGCAACACTGGGTTCTGTTTTTTATTTCTTCTCGCCCTTTTCATGACGCTCGACATATGTTCCTTGTATAAAAACAAACGGCCAGGACGCTCATCACGCATGTCGCGCGTCAAGAAACGCTTGTATAAAAGGGCCCTAAAATGGCACTCTGGTGTGGGAGGGGATTGTACTAAATGCTTGGGTCCAAGTCGCAAAAATCTCGAAAGTAAGTGAGATGTGACTTTTTCTCTGAACCGTCTTTGTGGTATTATCAGTTGTCATACAGAGGTCCCTGATTCTATCCTCGGCGCTTCTATATGTTCTGCGAAGCAGTGGTTCTGGAACGGAGTTAACTCAGCCTATTGCGGACCAATGAGGAACTGCTTAAATGAAAATGTAGATGCCCCAGTCTATAAAACTGAGATTAACGGAAGTATGGTTAACTGTGCTGGCCTCATAGACACTACCTTAGCCCACAGATGGCTCCCACTCGGTCAGTATGACTCGAATGCGGGTTGACAACTCGGAGGCTTTCAGCTATTTGCATTGAGGCGGTAGACGAAGGACCTATTGCTACATTGCCATCCAAACAATACTCAAGCCTCGTTCTGGCATACCACCTTAAAACCACACTATTGCTAGGCTACCACTCAAACAACACACACATCGGTAGACAAGCGGTTTAGTCTAGTTTGATAGTGATGAAGAGGCTGTGATTCGAGTCCCAGCTGAGTGTACTTAGAATGTTCTATTCCTAAATTATTTCCTAATCTCTCTGAACATTGATGGAGATAAATTTTCTTAAAATTATATCTTAATCTTCTTCTTTCCTGACCCAGTAACGTAATTATTATATATGCTTAAAACCCGAAAGATTGCTAAGATCCAGTAAAATCAAACACCCACTGTCTTGCTCTTGCCCACCTTCCTAAAATTACACTAATACAACATGTGTTCTTGTAAACCACCCTAGAAACATGCACTAAGCTAGCACTCACACAAAACTAAGAATTGTCCTTGTACCCTGTCATAATTCAGGAGGTCCGGGTTCAAATCCCGACCACGGTTGAGGTGACAAAACTTGGCACGCTTGTCTGGAATTCGAACCTCGACCTGCCCATCACCAAGCAAGATGCAAATCTAGCAACACTCACCTAGTCATAGGGGTTAATGCAAATATTTTATTGAAAGAGTTGTTTTTTTTAATTTGGGGAGATAAGGCTGATCTAATCTAGAGCACGGCCCGTGGGCCATGTCTGACCGGGCCACTTTTCTGCAAAATACTTTTTTATTACTATCCGTTCTGCAATCATAGTCTGTTCATAATTTGGATTTACAAAAAAACACTTGAAAATATTTAAATCCTTGATGTGGGAATTCTTATTCATACACTCAAACATAGTGTTTTGTGTATTTTACAGACATAAATATCTGGGAAAATGTTTATTTTAATTTTTTTTTAATTAACGATTTTACATACATAGCATAACATACATAGTATATTTTATTTTCATCTGTTTGAGGTGTTTATTCTCCAGTTTCTGAATCAAATGATTATCTCATCACACTATAATTTCCTATGAGCGAGAGCGAAAGAGCCTATCAATTTTGCCGGGAAGGGTATTTAACATAACTTCCAGGTTTATTTTACAAGCCACAATCGACATGGGATCAATGGCTTTATTTCTCTCCGAAGAAAGTTGTGCTACGGATTTTTATCGGTCAAGTAAAATCCGTCGACCTGGGCTGGGTTTGAACACACGAACATTGGGTTCTGAAGCCAAGAACTCTACCCCAAGACCAACGTTGTCGACTAAATCATAAATAACTGCATCGGTGAGCACGCTTATTAAACATCTGGATCTTCTGGTCTAGTTTGCCAGTGATGGGGAGTGCAGGGTTCATATTATAGCTAGGTGTATTCCTTATTTTTCCTAGAAAGTTTACCAAATATGGATACATTGCTCTAAGTTATATCTTCCTCATCTCTCACACACTAGCGTGATAAAAGTGTTCATAGGCCAGGCGGGTTTAAAAAAAGGAGTATATCATATGAAACGTGTTTCTTAAGGTTGTGACCCGCACAATCACCGAGTTGGTGAATCTAGCTAGCTCTTTTACTAATTAGAGTTTGGGACCACCGATATAGAGAAGGAACAACTTAACCAACATTTGCTTGGAAGTAGAATGGACCACAATAGTAAAAGAAAGAAAAAAATAAACCAAAATTATTAATAATTAGCACCGCACCTTACTACCAGTTCGGGTCATACGCCTATGTACTAATTACAATAATGGGTCAGGGATTAGGAAGGATTAATTTAAATGAAATGTACCCACATTTGCATTGGGGAGAGTGGAAAACCATTTAGGGAAAAACTCAGTGCACCCAAAAGGGATCGATACCCCCGTCTTCGGCAGTCTAGTCCGACACAATAGTAGTGCGTTAAAACACGCAGCTACCGAAGTGGGTTAAACCAATTGAATTGTGGACAAATCTACAACGTAATTTTAACGATAGTTTGAAAATAAATATTATGGTTCACCGCACAGATTTTCTCTCTCCTTTACTTTAAAATGGAACCATTTTGCGTACAAACTAGTAAACTGTGAAGTACCTTCTAAATTTTCATATAGGAAGAGACACTTTACAAAATATGAAAAGATAAAAGTAAAAAAATCCTAAAACAATTATCGCAATCATTAAATAAAAAAAGTAAAAATTGTAAATTAAACTGTGCCTAAAAACAAACCGAGTGCACAAACGGCTGAAATCCATATATTTATTTTATCACCTCGTATTAATTCAGTTTATACACCTATGTACTGATCATACTAATTAATTTAAGGTTTAGGGAGGTTATAGAGGAAGTTTACCCGCATTTTCACAGTGGGAGAGTGTGAAACCAGTTTGGAAAATACCTTCAGTACATCTGACCTAGACTTGAACCCAGATCCCCCCGCTATCGGCAGTCTAGTCCATTGTGAGAGTAGTGCGTCAGACCATGCAGCCACCTAAGCGGGTAATAAATCCATATACACACATGCTATTTAATGAAGTTTAATGCTCGTTTTACCATTAGTTTCTGAGCAATATATATTGATTAATTTCCCATATCCAATGAGTTTTATGTAAGTGTCTCCATTTTTTTGTAGAAGGGCGAGAAAGTCCGCAAGATACACTGCATCATTTATTTTTTGTTGGGAAGGCTCTATACAATTTTCCCGTAAATAGCGTAATGCATTATTTCACCAAAGGCTTGTTCTTAAAAGTTTAATATGAAATATGATTAATCCATGAGAGAGTATATTTTAAGTCAAATTATTAGAAGCAAGATTGCGTTCATTGTCAAATAAAATGTTTCTAAACATGTAAACTTAAAAGAAAACAATTTTTTTTAACAAGGGTTAAAATAATAACTTGTAAATATATAGACTGGCTAGAAAGTGAGGTTTTTTATGTTTACGCAGGCTGTTAAAATTACGTGTTATTTTATAGCACTCCCAAAATAATTCATTATTATGACTATGCCAATCATATGTTGAGCCTAGGTTAAATATTTCCAAAATCTAACAGTAGACAATTTTTGTGTTTTCTGGACGTATGTAGTACGAATATAATAACCCGAAGGTTGGTTGGATTCTCAACATTTTCACCGTCGGCTGTAAGGTTTAGGCAGGGACGAAGAGGCGTAGGTACTAGGTAAATGAGGAGGGAGGTAGTTTCTTCACAGAGGCGAAAGGTATTATTGCGCATCGGTCTACCAAGACCACCTAAATGCATCGACCAACTGACCCTAGAAGTGACACCTTCACTCCATTCATCAAAGAGAATAGCTGTATATTGAATGTAATTCTTACCTCGGCCACTTTTTCGACCTACACATATTTGTCAGAGCCTTAAGTGAGACTGAGACAGAACAAACACGGAACTATTTTCTACTATCCTATACATAATAGACTTGTAAACATAGTTTAAATGTTTCCCCTCCGATAAGTCCAATATTCCAAAAAATGTGTTCGATCATTACGACTAAAACGCCCGGTAAACAAAAGATAACTGATATAGGAGCGAAGCATGGGTATCAAACATTATATTGTTATTTGTATCAAATTGTAGTGAAAGTTCCGCACGGCTGTGAAGTGTGTATCATGCTGAATAAAGGATAGCACAGGCATTGTAAGATAATACGCAGAAATACGACTGAGGAAACCACAAATTTCAACAACAAATGTATCAAAGTTAGTTTATTTCATGGAGGAAAATATTTTCATATTTAAATGCCTATCATTCATATCTTCTTGCTTCTTATTTAAAGATAATATTGTATTTTTGAAAAGGATAGTTTGATAACATAAAGGCTGTAAATAGGTAGCCTACAACCCGCACCTGAAGGCACACGTATAAAGACGTCAGTATCATAGTATCTGCCTTTCCAGGTACAGGGATTTAGGGTTTGAATCCCTGCCAAGTCTACATGGCTGGGTTTTCACTGAATATGTTACCACTCACATACTCTCTCGTCACACACATGTGGGGGCGTTTCCTCTCAAACTCTACGGTTCTCATCCATACTCTTGATTGTGAGTACACAAATAGTCTGGACAGACAGAATGACGCAAAGAGCCGAAAAAATTATTTATATGATTAGCCTGCATTTAAATTAAATGCCATATTTATTCTACTGAATAGTTATGCTAGATTATCCAAATAGTAAATCCATTGATTACAATCCAGAGAGGAAGGAAGACTGCCCCAGATATTTTGTAACAAAATCTTCTCACTACATTGCTGGTCGTGTTTTAGTTCAGTTGTCAGCCGCTCAGAGATGCTGGTATGATATAGTGTCCTGTACCTTCCTCTATTATTATTTTATCAACTGAAAGAACACCTTACAAAATTATATATTCTAGTGCCATGTTTATGTATGTATCGTCCCTCTGCAAATAGTTTCAGCGACTCCCTCCGTAAACAACTAGCTAATTACACGATACAAACTAGTGACCTCACCAGAATATTATATCATAGAGCATGAAATATGCCTAGTAAACATTATATTACAAGACATCTTGGACGGCACTACCACAACAGTAATTTTATTTCATTATTTTCATTTGGTTTCTGTAAATTTGCCGTTTTTCTAAGATTGATCTCCTACAAAACTTTTAATTTCTCAGTGCCTTCCACACCAAGTTTAAAATATATATATATAGCACCACGTATTACTACCCATACTGGTTACACGCTTAGGTACTAATAACGTTAATGGTTTTAGGGGTTGGAAAGGTTATACTTAGAGGAAGTGTACTCGCATTTATGTTAAGGAAGATTGAAAGCCAATGTAGTGAAGACCACCTCCAGTACGTCTGAACGTGATTTGAACCTGGATGTCCCTGTTATCGGCCGTCTAGTCTACTGCGAGAGTAACACGTTAGACCATGCGGCCACTGAAGAGGAAGACACCAAGTTTTCAACGACATAATCTAGAGAGTTTGTAATAGTAAGGTCATTTAGAGGAAGTGCACCCACATTAATGTGGAGATAGAACGATTAAAATTTAATATTATCATTATTATTATTATTATTATTAGCACCGCGTCTTACTACCCGTTCGGGTTGTACGCACTTACGCTAATGTGTAATGGTAGGGTGATTGTGAGATGAAATGAAGGACCTACAGTTTAACGTGGAATCCGAACCACGGTGGAGGCCTGGCATTCCTCACATTCACAAGATGTCTTGTCAGAGGTAGAAATTAAATAAAAGCCCGGATTTGTGTTAAATAAAATGATTGTATTTTGCTAAATGATTAGTTTCTTTCGGGTATTAAAAGTAGGTATATAAAATTCTTATTTCGACTAAATATATATTAAAATTCACTTCATATTTGAGTGGTGTAGTATTGTCGATAGAAAAATTACGGCTAAGTGTTTAATTCTTAAATTTAAAATATTTGCCCATTGACGGTTATAACAGCCAGATCAAACACATATTTTAGTTCTTTACCATTGGTATTTGGTTAAGAAAAATAAATTTTATAAATTAAGAACTTTTATTGGTTACAGGAATATAAAGAAAGAAAAGTGTAAAAATGCAGCTCAGACTATTTTTTTCAGTAATTTTAAGCCAAAAATAAAATAAAGAAGATGTTTAAGAATCAAATATCCAAAGCTGTTATTTATGCTTTTTAGTGAGGATTACTCCAACTAGATATATTCTGAAAATTGAAAAATAATACCTGGACACGGGTAATGAACCCATGACCTTTGGACCTTATAGCCGACGATTTTCACACGTCCATCATAGACTCCGCCTTAAAAGATGAGTAAAGAATGACCCTAAGACCGTGACGATTCCTGGATAGCTCAGTGGTTAGAACATTGGCATATAAACCAAAGGTTTCGGGATCGATTCCCGTGTCCAGGTGATTTTTTTTCCATTTCAGAATATGATAGGAAGATGTTTGCTACATTTATACTTTTTTACATCATTAATTCTCATCAAAATCGACTTAACTGGCCATTATTCGCATATAAAGTGGAAAGTAGTAAATTTTGCCAAAATATCCAATTTAATTTAATTTTGCTTGTGTAAAATACATTCAAAAATACTTCAATGAACTTTACAAATATTTTGGTATTCATTTCAGTGCGATTATAAAATAATCAGCAAAACACATCTCATGAAATATCTGTTCTGTAAAAATAAGTAATAAATCCCAAATGAATACCTTCCCTTCTTGCCTCAACCAGTTATATCCAGTCCACCTCACTACACCCTATCTCTTTAAGTTCAGGTCCATTTTAATGTTAACCTCCAATTTGTATCTAGGTCTTTCTAATGGTCTCTTCCACGGCCATCTTTAGTTACAATCCTGAATACTGAAGTTTGGCCACAATGCGCTGAGGCAAGTCAACAACACAGTCACGTGCTATAGGCCTATTGCTGATTAGTTGTTTGTTTTACTGTGCAGAATGCTTGTTTCTCGCGTAATATACTTGATTTGAAATGTTGCATGGTTCACGCTTCTATTGCATTATGCTTTGGGTCATATAGAAAAACATACACTAGATGAAAACTAGGTATATACCTAAATGTTGACTGTCAGAAGTCAACTGTGAGTTGTCAGTCAGCACCAAAGAAGCCATGGGGCTACTGTAAAAGCTATCTGAAGAGTTACTCCCTAGCTGCCGAAGGCTAGGAAAACTTCAAAATATTAAACACATCTAGAAGCTATGTTTTCTATAGTAACATAAACCACTAAATGCCAAAGGCTAGGAACATATCTAAATATTAAACACCTCTAGAAGCTATCTGAAATGTTTTTTATGGCAACATAACCCCCAATTGCTGAAAGGAAAAGCTTTACATACTAAACCCCTTTAGAAGCTCTCTGAAGGGCTTTTTATGGCGACAAAGCCCCCCTATTTGTACTTGTATCTTAATTTTTTATACTGTTTGAATCATAAATAAAGCCATATATATATTGTGTTCATAAATATTGGCGATGGGGGGAGGGGTTGAGCCCCCAAATCCGTCTGTCTATGGCCTTGTAACTCATCTGTGTTTAAATGATGAGAAAACTGTAGGCTAAATATTCACACAATTATCCGTAAGAACCAGTAGATCTCTAGGTCTCATGACTTCACTAGAAGCGCAGTTGCCACATTTAACACTGGCCTGAAACTAAAGACGGCCATGCATGTCTCTTCCCATTGGTTTGCCAGTCAGTACCCTGAAAATGGTTCTAGAATATCCCATTCACACTGCATCTCCTGCCCACCGTGATCTATGAGGCATGATTATCCTAACAATGTATTGGGATGAATACAAGCTTACTTTTTATATTAAAGAAATTAAGAAATATATGAAAAAATGCATTCATTTAATTGTGTTTTGTTTTATTGGAGAAACATTTACTATTCATACTATCATGATTTTTTACTTTTTATATTAGAGAAATTATGAAATATATGAAAAAATGCATTCATTTAATTGTGTTTTGTTTTATTGGAGAAACATTTATTATTCATACTATCATGATTTTTTACTTTTTATATTAGAGAAATTATGAAATATATGAAAAAATGCATTCATTTAATTGTGGTTTGTTTTATTGGAGAAACATTTATTATTCATACTATCATGATTTTTTTATGTTGGATACACACATTTTTTTTATATATTATAATTTACGTCAACAGAAAACTCGTATTTTATTTGACAGCCCTTTTTTAAATTTAAACTACCAAACCAGCCAAAAAATAAAATGGCTCACACCTGAAAAAGAGGATAGTTATTATCACGCTCATATTTTATATTACAATAGGACTCTTTAAAGGAAAAATATTTTTAATTTTGAGAAACATATTTTACACGAGGCATCAGGTATAGGCTAGTACACAAATTGAGCCACGATCATTTTACACTAAGCAGCAATATAAATTATGAGCCATGTTGTTATTTATATAGTAAAGGTGTTTTTTTTTTGCCTATCTGGTATCCTTTTATTATTCGTCCCACTATATATTATATGTGTACATATATAATATTTAGGAGATATATGGATGGATATAATTAGAGATATTAAAGAAACTATAATGACTACCAACAACTACATTGTTAAGGATTTAGAGGAAATATTTATCAAACAAGAACCTGCCCAGTATTAAAAGAGCCGCTCCAAGAATTTTGACTCAATACTAATGATCTAAATAAACGTTTCATCCAGATCATACCAAATAAAGCCATTGGTGCAGTAATCTTCCGATTTCCTGGGGGCTGCGGCAGGTTTAGTTGTCCTGAGAATCAATCATGATGCTGACCGCCGTCAGACTAATCCCAGGAATCCCAGCGGTAATCAACCTTGACACGAGATTCATAAGTATGAACATCCAATGTTGGCCATACGTGTCATGGATGTGTTAGTAGCGCCAGTATTGTGAAGCGCAGTATATCACTAATGCTTGTTTCATATTCGAACGTATGAACGCCTGTGGGAATGATGGAGATAAGGAGGGGTGGAATATGCATAGAAGATAAAAACAAATTTTTCACAATGCTATCTTTACTCCAAACGCAATTCAAATAAAATGCAAACATGAACATGTTATATTTTACAGTATGTCAATAAAAGCTCAAAAGTTTGTACTAGTCACGAAATAAATCTATTTCTTGGCGCTATACAACGATATATGTACATATACACAATTTTATATATTATATGGTAGGCATATTTTATTTTTGAATATGGACTATTGACTTTAATCATAACTTTTGAGCTACTGTAATGATTATTAGTTATTGAATGTCAACCAAACCGGCTAAGCCATATAGGCGCTAAGGGCTTGTGTGTACAAGGAAATATAACGTTCCAAGAAATTAAAATATTAAGCTTCAGTCATTTGTCGGTGCATTTAGAACACTGTTAATTTTTAATTTATTGCGTAACAAGTCTAATGAAACCGTCGAGAAAAAGGCATATTACGAATAAAATCGTGTATATAGGTGTTAGATTATGTATATATTTTTCACGAACCTAAAATTGTAGGCCTATCCATGATTTAAATATAGATTATAATTGTACATTTTATATTGTGTATACATACAATAAAACTTAGATTCTGGAGTAACGAAAATAACAGCTAAACTAAAAGGAAGTAATTTAAAAGAACATGTACGCCTATATAAAGTCGAAAAAATTAAGCTTTTGTTGGATTTTACATTAAATTACTTACAAAACTCTAATACAGTTTAAAAATCCACTGAGCTTGAAGTGAAATGGATGGTCCTGGATCGGTTGAGCAAGTACAACTTTAAGGTGGAGGAAGATTGAAGAAACTGCTGGTTTTTAATTTTATTTGCAAATTTTTGGTAATAATGTATTGTATTATAAGTTTACGTAAATGTAGCTTTGGTGCTTATTATAAATTAACACAATTCTTAAGCCCGTATCCATAGTCGATATCAAACGAAATCTGAATTATCTAGGTTTTACACACATACACACAGATATATGTATATATATATATATATAATTATTTAATAATATACTATTATATATACTGTACAATATTAGCATCGGATGACCAAAGCTAAGATGGGCAACTGAGATTAAAACTAAAGATCCCATTGGTTGATAGGATGGCGAGAAATATACTATTGAGATGTAGAATGTGAAAGGAGTTTTGTGATAAAGAGAATGAATGAACTGTTAGAGGATATCATTGGAAAGAAAAGTGATATTCTGTGTATATGTGAAGCCAAGCGGAAGCGAAAGATGTTTTAATGTCCAGTAATGGTAGCCTAGTAATGTGGTCGGGTGTAGATGAATGGGAAAGGGGAAGTCAGAGAGTAGTTTAATCCTTAGCCCAACAGTTAAGTGTTTTGTGATAAGGTATGAGTTGGTGTCATTTAGACTTCTATGGGCACGTATGAACATAACTATTCGTAGACTTATGTTGGTTGCTCGCTATGCTCCGGTGGAGGGTGAAGAAGGGAATTTGAGAGTGGAGGTTTGGGATAAACTCAATGAAGTCTTGGATGTATGTGTACCGGGGGAAAGAATTATCTGGTTATGGGATAAGAATGGACGTGTGGGTACCTAAAGAGAGAATTCAGAGAGAGTGTTGGGAAGGTATTGTGTTGACAGGGTAAACTAGAATGGTAATAAGTTAGTGAGTAGGCCTATATGTTTAGGAAAAGGTTTATTTGTGTCAAGCACATGGTTTAAGCACAAATATATTCACTTGTATTCATTGTAAGGGGACGATTTGAGAACGATGATTAGTTTTGAGGTATATGGTGAGATTTAGAGGTATAGTAAAGAATACCAGGACTGTGCATGGAGCTAAATTTGGAACGGATAATTTTCTAATGATCTAAGTAGTTAAAATAGGTAGGAATTTTGTTAGGAAGTTGCACAAGAATTTTAGGCAATTAAGAGTGAAAGTGGAAAAATTGCATGTTAAAAGTGTGTGAGCGCAATATGAAAGATTTCTAGGTAAAAGATTAACTTCACAAGAGTGTAGTGACAAGCACTGACTGCAAACGAGCAGTTAGGGGGGGAACGTTGCCCTTAAACGGGACAATTCTCCCTCCCCTAGTGTTCATCAAGGGAGAAGGGTTGGCGACAGATCCCGGCAGTGTGAGCTCTGGCCTTGAAGCGGCGTTTAGGCTGTTACTGTATGTGAATACGGAATAAAGAAATATTACACTCGTGGCATGTGGTGTGTGTAATAGTTTCGTATAAAAGTGATACGCTTGGAACGATAGTTTATTATTAACTTGTAATCTAGTACTGTTATTAATTTGAGTGTTTAGTAGTGGATGTGCTTCCAAAACCATTACATATTTTTACTGTTATTATGTTCTCTGTATTTTGTGCGTCTGTGCTACCTGATAGCTAGTGCGACTGAACGGTACTCTTCACTATTATAGATAATTGTGACGGTATTTATTATTTAGCACTATGGCTAGTTCAGCTTTGTTTCCATCCAAATTTAGTGGGGATACGGATGAGTCGTTTGAAGAATGGCACTTTACTTTCGAGCTCTTGGCCGCAGCTAATGGGTGGAAGGAGGAATCACGTCCTTTGTTTTTGGGACTATCCCTTGCTGGGTCAGCGCAAAGCGCCTACCATTCTCTCACAGAAAAAAACAGAAACGATTTTGATAATGTGTGTTCCGAGTTGAAGATGGTTTTCAAAAAACCATTATTGCCA